>SJYQ01004176.1:214689-366785 GCA_006410935.1 Redunca redunca
CAAACAGAAGTGTGTGCTGGTCAATAAGCACGTGGAAAGAGATGCGGTTGGTATGAAATTGGTCCAGAAAATACTGGGTGTTACTGCTAATGAATGGATCACACCCAAGCTTCTCCTTGTACTCAATCACTGCTTGGGCCATTGCAGGAGCCGCATCATTGTGTTTCTTTCCGACTTTAATTAGGACTTGTAGAAAGTTATCCAAGACCTGTGGATCTTCAGGGCTCTTCTTTGCATATTCTAGAAGTTCAAGAAAACTCTGCATATACCAGCTCTGAACCAATCCCACTGAAGGGTGGTTAAGCAAGTCCTCCGGCAGAAGATTAACTTCAGGCACACAGGAAGCTCCTTTTGTAGGAACGTGTATGAAGTTTTCTCACACATATTATCTCTCCCTTGGGGATGCTGGCTCCAGAGCACCAGCAGTAGAAATCTCCTGGAACCTCCTGATTGGCAGGATGTGGACCTCTTACCATCCCTGGGCCCAGGCTGTCCTGGAAACCCAGCCAGCCTGCACAGAGCCACCCAAGGCCTCAGAGTCCACAGCTGAGAGGTGAGGACCCCCAGACCAGCAAGCCCACCTAACGCCAACTCTGGGGTGGGTGGGAGGGTGGGCAGGTAACTGTCCTTGTCACCAGATGAACCATACCCAGCCACCCTGGCCCACAGGATAGGTGTCTTGCCCTACTCCAAATCTTAATATTAAAACCATCACACTGGGGACCTCCCTGGCAGTCCAGGGGTTAAGACTTTGCCTTCCAATGCATAGGGTGAGGGTTTCAATCCCTTCTCAGGGAGCTAAGACCCCACATGTTTCATGGACTAAAACCCTATATATATGCCTATATCCAAATCCAATGAAAACCTCAAAAAATTTCCACATCAAAAAATCTTAAGATAAAATAAAGTCATCATATCAATGTATACTGAGAATAAATAGAAGAGAGGGGAAGATGGAGGGAGGGAGAAAAAGAGGGAAACCATGAGAGAGAACCAGGCACCAAGTGAGGCCCCAAAGCATCCTTACCACTCATAGGGATGGAGAGGAAAAGAAAGAAAAATAAGAACACCCCTGATCCTGAGAGCCAAGCCTTGCTTATTCAGAAAGGAAGTGATGGAACTGACCTGGTGGACAGGCAAAGAAGAGCATTCTAGGCTCACAGAATAGCATGTGTACAGATACCATGGGTGAAACATCAAGGCAGGTCCAGGAGACTCTAAAGGTCTGGGGTGGCTGCAGCAGAGGTGCCAGAGAGAAGAAGAGATAAGAAGAGGAGGTCTACAGGGGCCAGACTGCAGAGGATATATTATAAACCCTACTTCTGCTACGGCCCTCAGAGCATGCTTTCCTGTCCCTACACTTTGGGTTTAGCCATGTGACTTGCTCTGATCTGTGGATGCTAGTGGACATGAAGAGAGCCAAGGCAAGACGTGTGCTTTCAAGATTAGGACTGCCCCCCTTGTACTCTGGCCTGTCACCACATCAAGAATATACTCTAAGCAATAGGTGATCTAAGAAGGCAGAGACATATGGAACAGACCTGGGACTCAACACACAGCCTGGAGTCAAGCCCAGTTGGGCCCAGGCAACATCTGCCACATCCCAGCCAACCCACAGATGCATGAGCAAGGCCAATAAATGCTTATGCGGTACACCACTGAGAATTTGTGGTTATTTGTTACACAGCAAATGCTATCCAAATAAGCCTTGTGTACTTAGGGAAGACACTTGGAATTTACCCTACATGCAGAAGTCATTTAATAATCTTATGCAGACAATCCTCTCACAACCTTCCCTGCTAAAATATGGAGTATGAAACTTATCCCCCTCAGTTCCTAGGGCAGTGCTGGACCTGTGGAACATACATACTGAATCCTTGCTGATAAGCTGACAGGATCATGTGCTTTGGTTAATGCAGATTCCTCTGTCTGAGAAAACTTTGCCCATCTCAGCCATTTAACCAACACATTTTTTTCTATTTCAAGAACTTTGTTCAAAACCTTCACGGAACCTTCCCCAAACTGGATTAGAAGCTCCAGAAGACAAGTGCACATGGAACAAGCTCTAGAATGGACCATATACTAGGACACAAAGCAAGCCTCAATCAATGTAAGAGTATAGAGATTATTCCAAGCATCTTTTCTGATCACAATGGCATGAAACTCGAAATCAACCACAAAAAAATAAATGAGAAGAAAAAGATCCAGCAGATATTACATTATTGATTTGGCTTCTCCTTTTCTAGACTGAAAGCCCCTTTAGAGTGGGGACGATGTCTTTTCTCTTAGGTTCCCAGAGTCGAGGACATGGTCTGGATGGAGTTGGTGACCGGTCAGTGTTTATTGAGTGAATGAACAAATGAACTTCCTAACAGCTCCCAGCACAAAGCTAGGCCAGAGGCCCCCTTGCAATGAATACTTGGTTGCCTGGCTGCCAATGTTTGTCCTACTTAATTCCCTCACCTGTTATTTCTTTCTTTTCTCATTTAGATTCACCAACTCCCTCCCTCCCTCCCTCCTACTCAGTTTCTCTTACAGTAACCTCTTTATTCCATCTTAATAATACCTAGACTATGGACAGAGTGACATAAAGGAAACCCGTGAGTCAAAACATCTATGGTAGGAAAAATACAGGTGACCTATAAAGTACTTCACCAACTTTCCTGAAGACTTCATGTTTGGACCTTATAAATCATGGGCGCCTGTCCCACACAGGCTAAGCCAGACGTATTGCAGCAAGCTGCCCATCTTTAAGAGGCCTGGTGACACAACGCCTTGTTGATGCAGAGTATTTATACAGAATTTCCCACATCAATTTTGGTGTAAAAAAGGAGGTGATGTCATCAAGCTGTGAAACAACTATCATCTGTAGAAAATCCTAGGCAGTCTCTGGGACAGAGTCATGGTTGCTTATTTATTCAAGAGTGTATGAATTGTAAGATGAACACTGAAGCTATGCTATAAAGACCAGGAGCTGCATAAATAGTCCTCCCCTATGACCCAGGAACCATTCCCCTTCTAGGAATCGGTCCTAATAAAATCATCAGGGAGGTGCAGAGAAAGAAGCACAAAAATTTATGTTCATAGTTTGATTCCTGGAATGGAATTTAGGGAAAAAAATACAAATAGCCTCTATTTAATACTATAGGGAGGTGGTTAAGCTAGATCACAGCCACAAACATAGTTTTTTGCAGCCATTAAAAATGGTCACTGGTTCCTCTCCCTTTTTCCTCTGTCCTTGATTAATTCTTTCTAGAAGCCATTAGCAGCAGGCATCCTCAGAAGGTGAGGGTGGGGAGCTCCAGAGTCTGAGTGAGGCGAGAGGCATCTACAGAGTGGTGGCAGTAGCAGGAGTGGCCTGCCCCGCATCGGGAAGCACGCAGGGGGTGGCCTGGCCCAGGCTGCCTCGCCAGGCAGGGGAGATGTGGGAGCAGCCTGGCATGGGGTTCAGAGCTTGGGTGAGTGGAGGAGAATGTCCTCAGAAGCAGTGGCAGGGGCAGTGGGCCAGCACCGGGCATCGGAGCCTGGCCAGAGTGGCAGGGGAGGGGAGACGTACCCCATCACACCAGGTTAGAGCCAGAGTGATCAGGAGGTTGCCCACGTGATTGGAGGATAAGTAGCAACAGCAGGGAAAAGACTGCAGGAGCATGAAGAAAATAAGCTAAAATAAAATAGCTTAGGCGTCTCATTACTAGAGAAGAACATTATAAATACGGAAAGGCAGAAATCCGGAATCAATCTGTGGTATTGCATTAGATTTGTCAGTGTGAACTTACGGAGAAAGAAAGGTAGATAGATAGATGACAGATGATTAGATAGGCAGATGATAGATAATTAAGCATGAGTGTGTGTGTGTACATATATTCCCAACTCTGTCTTCTGAGAGCATCTGAGAGTAAAACTAGCTCAAGACAATGAGCACACCCAGCAAGCAGATCTTGGTTTCTAAACATCACTTTCCATTAAAAGGAACAAGGGGTCTGTGCAGAAATGGCTGTTTGAAAATATAATGTGCTATAGGCCTGAGCATTGTTGGATATTCTTAACTTGCTATGCTAAGAATGAATGGATTCGACCTGACCACTCCTTTCCAGGCCCATCTCAGAGTTGTGTTTGAAGTGAACAATCTCAGAATGAATAATGTCTCCCTCGAGGATGAAGAGTAGTCTTGCTTAGTACTTGCTATAAAAGCAGTGGAATTCCTAAGCTCAGTGTTCTTCAGCTGTAATGCAAATGCCGTGCATCTATCCGGGCCATTTCACGTTGCTTCAGTTGGACTTGGGGGCAGGAAAACGGATTCAACTACGCCGATGCTCATGTTACTTCCTGTGTCATGAGTAATAAAGTCCTTTGTCTCTGACTCAGGCGTCTCATGTACTCTGCCAGTATCCATGAAAGAGAAACAGGCTGTTATTACTTGAAAGTAAGGTAAAATCAAATCCCAGACCCAACGATTACTGATTCCAAGGCTGGGCAGGGAAAGTATGAGCCATGCCTGGAATATCTTTTACGGTGAAAGTGAGAGACGACTCAGAGCAAGATGGCAACGTCAGAAGGGTACAAAATGCAGCTCGAAGGAGTTCTTATTGGTCACCTCTGGGACAATTTACAAAATACTGATAGTAACAGATTATAACCTACTGAACAAGGTAGGAACCCATGACTTTATAGTGATGTAAGTAAACAAAACAGACAAAAGATGTACAGAAGTGTTAGGGGACTTGTGCAAAGTGCTCCTCCCTTTATAAAGGATAGAAGATGGGAACTCTTTGGTTTGCTTGCTTTTAAGAAACTATTCTCCATTTCCCAATATTGTGAGGGAAAATATATAGTCTCTTTCCTTAGGCCCTAAGGTCTGGATGAGAATCTCTGTCTCGGGTGTGGAGCACATGATGCGTTCCTGGCCCATCAAAGCAGGCCATGCTTTTGCCCATTGGAACTAATTCAGAAACGGGCACTTGACCTAGCCTGTTCAATCAAACCAAACCTCAAAAGGTTTGTGAGAACAAAAAAATTCTTGCTTTTCCCCACTGGGCTTGCATTTGAAAGAGTGTGATATTGGAGCTTCTCTAGAACTCTTGGGGAAACCATTCTGAATCTGTGAATGAGCACTGCTGCCATGTCCGGAGGCCCAGTAACGGGTGAGCATCCTTGATGTGTATGCATGTTTTTATTCCATGCCACCAAGCAAGTAACTACATTCAATCCTGACACCATAAATCTGGTGAGAGCATCTGATCCCACAGAGGAAGGGCTCAGTCCTACAAAACTGCCCCAATTCTGATGCCATTTTCAAGTCCAGGCTGTTACCTGTGTTTCTGATTAACTGGCCATAAACTGGAATTTCCCATGATGTCCTCCTCAGGTTCCAATGATTGGCTAGAGTGGTTCACAGAACTCAAAGGAATATTCATTAGCATTTACCAGCTTATTATTAAAGGACACAACTCAGTAACAGTCAGATGGAAGAAATGCACAGGACAAAGTGTGTATGCGGGAAGGGCACTGTCCTTCCACAGCTTTTCCAAGTGCCTCGCTCTCCCAGCACCTCCACAAATTCACTGACCCAGAAGCTCTCCAAACCATCCTGTAGAGTTTTTATGGAGGGTTCATTATATAGGAATTTGATTAAATTATATAGGTTTGTAAATCATTGGTCATTTGGTAATTGAACTGAATCTTCAGCCCCTCTCTATTCTTTGGAGGTCAGGGGATAGGAAAGTTCTAAGCCTTTAATCTCCTGGTTGGTTCCCCTGAGTAACTCGTCTCCATCCTTATTTGACCTAAGTGCCTTGTGCTCAGTCATGTCCGGCCCCATGGACTGTAGCCGGGCAGGCTCCCCTGTCCATTGAATTCTCCAGGCAAGAATACTGGAGTGGGTTACCATTTCCTCATCCAAGGGATCTTCCCACTCAGGGATCAAACTGCCTTTAGCGCCTTTCCACAAGTCACTCATAACATAAAAAAGACATCTTTCCAGTTTCTCCTTTAGGAAACTTCAAGGGTTTTAGGAGCTCTGTGCCAGAAATGGGGAGGAAGATCAATAACATATTTCTTATTATAAATCACAATATCCCAATATGTTTATAGACTCTTCATCCTTATGCAGTCTTCCTACAGGAGAACTCAGAAAACGTGCTTCTCTAGCCTCTTTGCACCTAGCCACAGGCCTGTATTCTGCGTGCCACCAATCAAATGTATTTATGCAGATTTTGAATATAGAGTAGCCAATCTAGGCAAAGAGAGGGTTGCTCAAAGCACACTTTTCTGGTAAAGGTAGCAGTAGAGGCCTCTGGTTGCGTGATGGTTGAAAGGTCACGTTACTGGCACTGTACGAGCATCAGTACTGGTAGAAGCATCAGCTACACCGAATCTGAAATCCTGACAGCGATGCATGCTATAGCACCCACCGCTCGGTCATCCCAGGGGCAACCGTTTTCTCATCATATTGATTCCCCAGAACTTTGAGGACATGATCTCTGGCAACTTAGCCTTGACCCCCACTCTTCCTCCTTGCGACAATTCTAAATTTCCCAGGATCCTTTAGTTAATCTCCTTTTCTGCTTAAGAAGATGCATTCAATCTCTGTTGTACACAACTGAAAGTCCTGCCTGATTCTTTTTAAAAATATTGTTACCAGGAGTGGGGTAATGGCAGTAACAGAACTTGAAACTTAGGAGATGAAGAACCTGCTCATTAGGGACTGAAGCAGATGACTTTTTACGCAGTGGCTAACATCTGGTCAACTTGTCTGCTCTACCATAAGACTTCATGCCAATTGAGGTTATAGAGACAGAAGAAATAGGAAAATTCCAGAATAGTCATCCATACTGACTGCTTCTTGCCATTTTTCATAAAATCCTAAAAGAGAGAGATGATCTCAGACAAGGGCAAGCCAGTCTGCAAGCAGGTGGAAGGGATACAGCTTTGCTGAGAGAGGCCCTGTCTGACTGTGACTCAAAATCTCAACTGACCAAGAATCCCATAATTTGAAGCTTTATAAGTGGAAAAAGCCCAAGTAACAACAATGAAGCTACAGCATTAGCAGAAAATTAGATCAGGGTCTCAGGTTATCGTCTAGGGCTTCCCTGGTGGCTCGGCTGGTAAAGAATCTGCTTGTGATGCGGGACACCTGGGTTCAATCCCTGGGTTGGGGAGATCCCCTGGAGAAGGGACCAGCTATCCACTCCAGTATTCTGGCCTGGAGAATTCCAGGAACTATACAGTCTATGGGGTCACAAAGAGTCAGACACGACTAAGCGACTTTCACTTTCAGGCTATTGTCTAGAACCTCCCCTTAACAGTTCTCTGTCAAATAAAGGTGTGTGCGTGTGTGTGTTTGTGTGTGTATGTGCACTCGTTCAATTGTGCCCAATTCTTTGTAACCCCGTGAACTGTATCCCATCAGGTTCCTCTGTCCATGGCAAGAATACTGGAGTGGGTTGCCATTTCCTACTTGAGGGAATCTTTCCCACCCAGACACTGAAACTGCGACTCTTGTATCTCCTGCACTGGCAGGCAGATTCTTTACTATGCACCACCTGGTAAGCCCTTGAAGGAGGAGCATCGACCAACACGCAAAGATCAAACAAGAGGAGGTGTCTCTCCACCTAAGATTGCTATTTTTAATATTGCTTTATTTGGCTGCACCAGGTCTTAGTTGCAAAACGTGGGATGCTCATCGCCTCATGCGGGACCTTTGGCTATGGCATGTGAACCCTTAGTTGTGGCATGCGGGATCTAGTTCCCAGACCAGCGATATGACTCTGGGCCCCCTGCACTGGAAGCAGAGTCTTAGCCACTGGACCACCAGAGAAGTCCCAAGATTACTACTTTTAATGGCCCCAAAGAATCACCCAATGAACTTAGAACTAGAGGATTAGGCAGAACACAGAGAAAGAATGGGTAAGAGATGGGACTATTTAGGCTTACATACTACACGTGTAAGCCTTACATGCTGTGGTTACTCACACATAAAAGTCTCTGAAATCAAAGACTGGATTTCTATCACATTTAAAAAAATTAATTTGTTTTAATTGGAGGCTCATTACTTTACAATATTGTAGTGGGTTTTGCCATACATTGACATGGATCAGCCATGGGTGTACATGTGTTCCCCATCCTGAACCCCCTCCGACCTCCCTCCCCATCCCATCCCTCAGGGTCATCCCAGTGCACCAGCCCTGAGCACCCTGTCTCACGCATCGAACCTGGACTGGCGATCTGTTTCACATATGGTACTATACATGTTTCAATGCTTTTCTCTCAAATCATCCCACCCTCGCCCTCTCCCACAGAGTCCAAGAGACTGTTCTTTACATCTGTGTCTCTTTGGCTGTCTCGCATACAGGGTCATCGTTACCATCTTTCTAAATCCCATATGTATGTGTTAGTATAATGTATTGGTGTTTTTCTTTCTGACATTTTTGATATTTTCAAAACAATCTGAGCCTGGCCCTATGATAACCTGGAACTGTTAAACCCTAAAAATAATCTTTGGAAGTCAAACTCTCACAAGAAGAAATAAGCCAGTAAAGCTGTGAAGCCCCCAGAAAAGACACCCACCTCAATACCCACCTCAGATGTAACTGAGATCATAGGCAGCAGCCTCTCACAGCTGGACCACATGAGTGGGTTGCACATAATCACTTGGATTCCTGGACTTTGAGATGGGTGCAGTAATTGACTTTGGAGTTCAGATAAAATATAGAGAATATGTTCAGAAAGAAAGGTATGTGTGGAGGTTGGGTAACTAAAAGGATGAGCTACAGCAGACATTTTTAATTGGCCACTCAACAGCCGCTGACAACTCTCTTCCTCGTCATGTCCCCCTAAGGGCACAGCTGAAAACTATTCGCCTTTCCAATCTCCTTTGCAGTTAAGGGTGTAGTGACCCAGCTCTGACCACTACAATGTAAGGGAAATTACTGGGTGGGGATTCCAGTAATGATTTTTTAAAAGAGACAGGCTCAGTTGATATAAGTAAGGCAATTTAACTTTTTCTTTTTAAAAAATATTAAAAATATTACATACGAACTTAAAGTCTCCTTTGACCATCCCTCAACTTTTGCCTCTCACCCTCCCCTCCTCTCTTGTTATCAGGTTGGTAAACCCCCTGCCAGACCATCCTCATGTATTTGAATATATTTGTATTTGTATATATTCAATATATATATGTGTGGGTATGTAACTGTGTGTATGTTGTTGCTGTTTAGTCCCTAAATTGTGTCCGACTCTTTTGCAATCCCATGGACTGTAGCCTCCCAGACTCCTCTGTGCATGGGATTTCCCAGGCAAGGATACTGGAGTGGGTTGCCATTTCCTTCTCCAGGGGATCTTCCTGACCGAGGGACTGAACCTGCATCTCCTGCATTGGCAAATGGATTCTTTACTGCTGAGCCACATGGGAAGTCCCTTAATAGTGTATAAATAAAATATAATATTGCTGGGGTTACATATATGGAATCGTATTGACAGTATCATTGTATATCTTGCCTTCTTCATTCAACAATATGCCTTACAGATATTTTCTTGCCATACTTATAGATCTAGCTCATGTTCTTTACCTACTTCATAATCTTCCATAGTACTGATGCTCCACAATTTAGCCATTTTTTTTTTTTTTTTACTGATGGACATTGAAACCATTGAGACCATTTCCAATGTCACTATTTACTTCTTAGAAACAACACTGAAATGAAAATTCTTCTCCAAGGCTCTTCGTGCACATGTGCAAGTATTTCTCTAGGGTAGATACTCAGAAGTGTAATTGCGGGGTCATAGGCTATGCACATTTTTTATTTTTATGTCCTTTTAAAATTTTAATAGATCCTGCCAAATTTCCCTCCAAAGTGGCAGTACAAATTTATAGTCTCTCAGCAGTGCATGAGAATTCCCCACACTCTCAACAACTTTAATTTTTTTTTCTAATCTGATAGGTAAGAAATGGCTTCTGGTGTGTTCCCTTGCAATTTTCTGATGAGTAGCGAGTTCAGCTTTGTTTTCCTGATTCTTATCACAACAGGGATTTGTTTTGGCCCCAGAAGCTCAGTGGGTGCAGGTCAAGGATCTGCATTATGTAAAGGAAGGGTATTTGGAGTGGAAAGCACCAGTCAGGTTCTCGTGTCTTTGCTGCAGGAACTCAGGGAAGTTCATGTATCTTCCTGGTTCAAAGAGCATGCATGCATGCTAAGTGGCTTCAGTTGTGTCCGACTGTTTGCGACCCTATGGACTATAGACCGCCAGGCTCCTCTGTCTAGGCAAGAATACTGGATTCTCCAGGCAAGAATACTGGAGTGGGTTGGCATTCTGTTCTCCAGGTTCAAAGAGCAGTGTGACAATTAAATGAGACAACACACAGAAGGGATTTAGCCCAGGGGCTGGCACAGCAGAAGCACACACTAAGCAGCTATCATTATTATTATCGTGACCACCATCTCCACTCTGCTGATGCGTGACAGGCGGCTACTGACATGGCTTCTGGTGATCCCGCACCTCCTGGTATTTACCCCCCCACCTCCAGCACACGTAATCGCTTCGTCTTGTGTGTGGGCGGAACCTAGTGAATCTTCGCACTTACAGCAAAGATTACAGCAGAACTGATGAGACATCACATCCATGACTAGGTGATGAAAGACTATGGTTTCCATCTTGCTAACACACTCCTCTTGCCTTCTTCCTTTGTACACTTCGATGAAGCAAGCATCCGCACAGGAGGGCCCACGCGACAAGGACGGAGGGCACCCTCCAGCTCTCAGCCAGCGAGAGAGAAACCAACAGCCCTTGGGGAACTAAAGGCTGCCAACGACCATGCTGGTCAGCTTGGAAGAAGACCGTTTTCCAGCCATTCCTTCTGGTGACTTCAGCCATCGCTGATACCTTGACTGCTAGTCTGTAAGGGACCCCGAGCCCGAGGACCCTGCTAAGTCGCACCCAGACTCCTGAACTGTAGAAACTATGAGGTACCAGATGCTGTGCTTTTAAGACACTGAGTTTGGGGGTAATTTGTTACACAGCAGCAGATAAGTGATACATGGCATTAGTTTCTCGAGGACCACCTTTCCTGGTCAGTAGCCTCTCTCCTAAAAACATGATTGTCATGTACATTTAACTGCACACAAACCTGCGCAATAGTTCTCTAAAGCAGGAAGATGTTGTGAGCTATTTCAAAGCCAAAGCTTCTGGGTATGTTCATAGCTGTTAGCTTGGTTTGCCACTCCATGCTTTCGAAGGTGGGAGGTGATGCACTGTGACAGTCAGATGGAACCTAGCTTCAAGGTCAACTCTGCTGCTTCCTTGCTGGGCCACCTCTGGCATGTCACCCTCCTCGCTAAGCCTCCATTTCCTCAACCAACAAGAGGTTTCAAAAGGAAGCCTCTTTTACCATGGGGATGCAGAGATACAGGATATTACCAAGCAGCCAACACGCAGTAGGCACAGAATTATTACCCTTTTCTCCTGAGACTTTTGACCTTGAAATATTTGTCCCTTCACACCCAGAGAAAACACTGGAAAATATGTCACTGTAATGGTCAAATCCCAGCTCTGCTGAGAAGGGAAGCCCAGGTTTTTCATCACAGGATTAAGAATAAAAGTGGATGCGGTGTGGGAATCCATTTAAGAATGGACAGTATTATAAGAGAGTGTTATCAAAATGTTCAGCCCAAAAGGGAAAAAGAGAGAGAAAAAGAGAAAGATTTGGAGTACTACCTAGAAGGCTGAGAGTTGATTTTTTCTTTTAACTTTCCAGTTAATCTTTTCACTCACCTTCTAGGTAATTAAAGGCTGAAAAGTAAAAGCCTGCTGGCCTTGGAGGGACCCTATCTGGGGCACTTTCCTTTATTTTTTTCCAAAAGAAATACTCTCTCTAAAACCACAAACCTGCACCTGTTTCCCCTGATTTAAAGGCCCCCAAAGTGATGTTTTCAATTAGTAGATGCCTTTCTTTCTAAACTTGATCTCAGGCCAAAGCTTTATAACTAAAACCTTTATTTTCTCTCACAGCCCTCCTCCAAACAAACAGATAAGAAAGAAGGAAGCATCCAATGTTTCTTATCTTTTGTTAACTTTCTAACTGTGAAAGTTCAAGTTTTTCCTTCAGTAGAAGCACGAATCCTTTGAAACGAAAGCAAGCTACAGCCCCAGGCCAATTCTGGCCAGGGTTCAGACAGCCTGGCCTCAGGATGGCTTGGGAAGGACTGGTGGCGATGCCTTGAGTTTCAGCTCTGGCCAAAGCCCGCTTCTGCCTGCTTCCCTCCCCAGCCAGAGCCCTGTCTAGACAGTCAACCCCGTAGATTATTCCTGTTTCAGCCCAGTTCCTCCCTTCACCTGCTCTGCAGTGATGGGGACTCACCGGAAAGGACTAGGGGCCCTTCCAAAAAGATTCTTGCATTCTCTGCCCTCAGGATGTTTCAGCAGGCGGAGGGGAGGAAAGAGGCATTCTCTGTGTTATGAAAAATGGGTGCAGAAAAGGAATGCCCACAGGGGTCATACCTACCACCCAGTTCCTCTGTGGGTGAAGGCAGCTTTGAAAACAATTAAGGCAGGTAACTTTTTCACAAAGAGGTTTTTGAGAAGTGGCAGTTGATATTTGCTTTTTTGGCTATTCTGCATTCAATAATGTGATCAGTCCAATGCCCCAAGGTTGGCATTCTCGCCACAGAAGTGGAAGGGGCAGAAGTCCCCTCCCACCAACCTGAAGCAGAGCACAGCCCTCTGGATATGGAGTGACTAGAGTTAGCAAGTAATAGGATGCCCAGGTACATTTGAATCTCAGATAAACAACCATTTTTTGTCTTCTAAAATAACACATTTATTATCTAAAATTCAAATTAACTAGGCATCCTTTGTTTTCTCCCCAGTGCCTCCTGGAAGGAATGACCCAAAGGCCCAGAGCAACAGAAGTCTCACTGCGGCTGTAGCAGGGTTAAGAGTCCGGGAGGGCACGGGAAGACCCAGAGCTGGCTGCACCGTTGGTGATGACGAGTGTGCCACGGCGGCAGTGCCAGGGGGCATTGTATGACTGGAACCACCACAGGGTGGGGTCTTGTCCTTGCCTCAGTTTCCTCCTTCCTGCTAAAGCGCATCCTCCCACCTTCCTCCTGCTTCTCAGAGCTAGCTGATAATCAACCAAGGAATTCCTTTACTGATCACGTGTTTTTAACTATAATTTTCCAAAACGTATCTCCTGAGCTTAAAAAAAAAAAAGTTCGTACTCTTATACTCTCTCCGGGCAATCCCAGGCTGGGGGCAGGGGCCAAGACCCCACCCTACGTGACCCCAGACCCTCAGGACAGGCTCACCTTGTCTCTCAGGTGGGCGGCTGTCCCACTCCACCGCCCCTGACTTGGAGAGCTGAGCCAGGCTGCAGAAACGCTCGGGGCTGGCTCTAGCCACCTTCTTCACCTCTGTTTGTGGGTGCACAGGAAAGGGGTCATTTATGGGGTTGGTTTGAGTGCAATCGGGCACTGCTGTCCCAGCGCTGGCTGTACTTTATTCACTTCCGAAGGCTGCTGCTGGCAGGGCCAGGGCAGTTTCTGCACTCAATCCTCTGCCAGTAAAGAGCACCTCAGGCCGTATTTTGACTGACAGCTGGTCCATCAAGCCACTTGGTAAAGAATTCAGCAGGGCATAGTACCCATCAAAAGGGAGGGGATAGTGCCCCTGCTGCTCACTGTTGGATTATTCCTGGAGGTCCCCTGCAGCCACTCGGGACCTGTCTTCCACCCACAGACTCTGTTACCCCTCCTCTCCTTCAGCCCTTTCCTCCCTGCATCCCCCTGTTTAAAAGCAAGAGGTTTGGAGTGGCACAAATTCTGGTTGAGCCCTGGATGTTTCACTCTTTTAGTATGATCTATCACTGTCTCTCTCTGAGCCTCAGTTTTATCATCTGTAAAATGGGGATAATAAATGGACCTAGCTTACGGGCCACCATAAGGATGCAGTGAAATGATGCAAGTGAGGTGCTGAAGCAACGCCAGGACATCCCCTAGTCTCCGCTCAGCTCTGGCCAGAGCCCACTTCTGCCTACTCCCCTCCCCAGCCAGAGCCCTGTCTAGACAGTCAGCCCCATAGATTATTTCTGTTTCAGCTCAGTCCCTTCCTTCACCCGCTCTGGAGTGACGGGAAGTCACCCCACCCTGGGAGGCAGAGTTAGTTAAGCATGCCAGCTGTGATGGACTTGTCTTCCTCACCTGGACCACAAGCCCACAGACTATCCCTGTAGGAGGCCACAGAGAAAAGTCTCAACCAATGCTGGACAACCATGAATTGTAATAACAATAACCATTGCTCCCATTTATTTAGTGACCTTATGTCCCAAGAACTGCAGTGGGGATCAAAATAAAATGATGAAGAAAAAAAACAACAACCCTGCCCTCATGAAGTTCATGTGCTTTCTCTCAGTCAGTGCTCATTCTCACCCCATGAGGTAAGTACTACTGTTATGCCCAATTTACAGATTAGGAAATTGAGGCTCAGAGAGGGTAAGTGACATGTGCAAGATCACTCAGCTCAGCCCATAGTCAAACTAAGAATCAAACCCAGACTCCAGAGCCCCTCCCTTTATTACTATTTGGTTTCACTCAAGCTTCATGAGAAGGCTGTGCAGTACATATTATCTGGCACCGTCTTGCCAATGAGAGGATAAAGGAGGCTGACTTAGGAGAAGTCACTCACTACAAGTCACCAGGTTGACTGGACCCACAGCTCCAAGTAAATCCTGGTATTTATGAACCCACAGGCTGTGGTGCCCTCATCCTGCTGCCAGCAAGAACACCTCTGAACATCCCTGGAGAAGGCCAAGGACTAGTACATGGCAGGTGCCTCAAAAACCCTCTTTCACTGAAAGAGACTCCAAGCTTGACTCAGCTGTAATGAGAATGGGAGAGACAGAAACCACGGGAAAGTCAGGGCATCCACTTCAGGGTCAAAAAGAAAAAGTGCTGAACGGGTCCTCACCTTATTCTGTCCCTTTCTCCTCATTTTTTGGATGTCTGGTGGGGCCTGCCTGAGCCACAGCCCCTCTTCATTCAGTCCCCACCATGAGAGTTCAGGAAGCCAAACTCAGAAGTGGCTTCCACCTGAAATCTGCTGCTCCTGTGAGTTCTTGTCTGAGCATCCTATGAAGAGACTCAGGCTCATTCTTCACCGCTCCATCAAGGGCTTTTTAACATGATTTCTTCCCTGCTTGAAAGTCTTTAAACCCAGGCTACTTTGTTTTTACCTGCCAGCGCCACAGCCTCCGCTACACAATAGGAATGCTGCTGGTAAAGGCACTTTTTCCAGCTCTGTCCCACATGGCTTTGGAGACAAGGTGAATTCCAGCCTGACTAGGAAGAGGCTGATGCCTACTCACCTCACTGTATTTCTGTGTTTGCTACCTCTAGATCCTGGAATGGGTACAAATACAAGCACTCTTCTTGCAAGTTGCAATTTAATTAAGGGTAGACTATCTTCATAGTTTACTTGCTGGTCCCCCTGTGTATTACTCAGGAATTAACAGAAAGTAACAGAAAATCAATTCAACAAGTTTAAGAAAACAAAGGAGGGGGGTGGGGGTTAGGTATCATTGGTTCATGAAACTCAAGAGTCCAGGACAGTATCAGTGCAGTTTCAGACACAGCTGGATCCAGGACCTCAAACAAGGTAGGACTCAGTCTCTCTCTCTGCATTTTTTGTTTTGTTTTGGTCTAAAGCCACCCAGAGTTGGGCAAACTCTGGGAGATGACGAGGGACAGGGAAGCCGGACATGCTATAGTCCATGGGGTTCTGAAGAGCCGCACACGACTGAGTGACTGAAAACCACAAAAAGCCACCCAGTCTATGGTACTTTGTTATGACAGATCTAGCAAGCTAAACAGAACTCTGTTCTCAGGTGGCATTCTCTTGCATAGTGACAGCGTGGCCTCTGCAGCTCCCGGTTTACATTCCCGACTCCACCACCTGAAAGAGTCTCTTCCCCCTAGCAGATCTACAATAACAAACAAAACAAATCCCAGAACTGAAGCTCACTGGCCAGAACTGAAGCTCCTGAGCCAGTCCCTGTGGCCAGGGAGACAGAAGAGGTTGCCTGATCAAATCTGAATCTCGTGCCCACTTGGCCTGAGAACAAGAGGAGGGGGCACTCCCCTGGGGAAGGTGAAGGCAAAGGGGAGAAGAGTGCTATTGAAGGAGGTGCCAAAACAGCAGGCGTGGACTCTAATCTACCCCCACCCACAAGCCATCCTCCACTGAGCTGCCTGAGTGCTTGCTTCATATCTGATCTGACCATCTTACTCTCCTCCTTCAATAAAGTGCCATTGTCTTTCCCTGCCTGCCTTTTCCATCTGGTCCCTTGGGATGCACCTCTCCAGATGCACCAGAGTCCTTGATAGGCACCCTCATCTTTGGAGGCCTGTGTCACTGCTTCCTCTACCTCAAAACATCCTCACTCCATCCTCAAGACCCAGATTTTAAAAATCACTCTGGGGATCCTTCCCTTTTAAGCAGACCCACTTCATTTCCAAAGCAGAGCTGGATTCCCAAGTTACATGAAGCTACCAATGTTTACATGTTTTGTCTACTGATGTGTCCCGATTAGTGAAAGTGATAGTCACTCAGTCAGGTCCAACTCTGTGCAACCCCATGGGCTGTATTGTTACCAGGCTCCTCTGTCCATGGAATTCTCCAGGCAAAAATACCGGAGGGGGTTGTCATGCCCTTCTCCAAGGGATCTTCCCAACCCAGGGATCAAACTGGGTCTCCTGCATTACAAGCAGATTCTTCGCTATCTGAGCCACCTTGGAATATTCCCAGAGCTGGATAGGATGATGGTAAAAGTCTGGACAGATTGCTGATCTCTTCAAGAAAATTAGAGATATCAAGGGAACATTTCATGCAAAGATGGGCTCGATAAAGGACAAAAATGGTATGGACCTAACAGAAGCAGAAGATATTAAGAAGAGATGGCAAGAATACACAGAAGCACTGTACAAGAGATCTTCACGACCCGGATAATCACGATGGTGTGATCACTCATCTAGAACCAGACATCTTGGAATGTGAAGTCAAGTGGGCCTTAGAAAGCATCACTACGGACAAAGCTCGTGGAGGTGATGGAATTCTAGTGGAGCTATTTCAAATCCTGAAAGATGATGCTGTGAAAGTGCGGCACTCAAGATGCCAGCAAATTTGGAAAACTCAGCAGTGGCCACAAAAAGGTCAGTTTTCATTCCAATCCCAAAGAAAGGCAATGCCAAAGAATGCTCAAACTACCGCACAATTGCACTCATCTCACACGCTAATAAAGTAATGCTCAAAATTCTCCAAGCTAGGCTTCAGCAATATGTGAACTGTGAACTTCCTGATGTTCAGGCTGGTTTTAGAAAAGGCAGACAAACCAGAGATCAAATTGCCAACAGCTGCTGGATCATGGAAAAAGCAAGAGAGTTCCAGAAAAACATCTATTTCTGCTTTATTGACTATGCCAAAGCCTTTGACTGTGTGGATCACAATACACTGTGGAAAATTCTGAAAGAAATGGGAATACCAGACCACCTGACCTGCCTCTTGAGAAATCTGTATGCAGGCCAGGAAGCAACAGTTAGAACTGGACATGGAACAACAGACTGGTTCCAAATAGGAAAAGGAGTATGTCAAGGCTGTATATTATCACCCTGCTTATTTAACTTATATGCAGAGTACATCATGAGAAACACTGGACTGGAAGAAACACAAGCTGGANTCCCTGCGAAAAGTAAATAGCACCTCCTCCCCACCACCTGACCGTGAAGCCATTAAACCCAGGAAGGGCGTGTCGCCACAGCAGCCCAGAAACAACTTGAAAGTGGAAAAATACGGTGGATTTGGTGATTCAGTGGTCATGAAGATAGCCAAAATGTTTGGTTTCAGCCCGCACGGAACCTATCCTCGTCCCTACTTGGTCTCTTCTAGGATCAGAGCAGGCAGAGCCTCAGAAGATACCTGGACAGGTCGGAAGCCCTGTGCCCCCTGCCTCCCCACGCCGCAAGTTTACCCAGCATTTGAGCCCCTTACGCCTGGGTCTGGCCCTGGAAATGCCCAAAGGTTCTGACCCAGGCAGGCGAACTTGAACAGCGCCCCCTAGGGGAAGCCAAAGCTGGGCTTGAGAAACCAGGGAGCAAGGCCCCCAGCACTTGGGCGACACATTTGGCTCCGGCTTCTGGCAGCTCAAGCAGAAAGAGAAACACATCGGGCTTGCATAGTTTTCATTTTCCAACAACAGAAAGCGTGTTCAAACCTCGGCAGAGACAACATTTTTACTGGAACCAGGCTGCAGAAGGAATGTCTTGGGGCGCTGTGGGTTTTAAGGACAGTGGGTGACAGGCCGTGGGCTCTGTAACTGCAGCTGCGCTGGCTTCGCGCTGGCTCTTCTGTTCTTAGAACAGGCACCTGCTGAGGTGGCATGCTGGGCCTCCCTGGGCTGGGACCGGGCCACTGAGAGGGCACGGCACACTTCCTGCTGCCCAGGGCTGCCCCGTCCTCCCGTCCTTTAGCACTGAGGATGCCCGTCCTCAGGTTGTCCCCTCCATCGGTGGCGGGAAGGTGGACGCCCCCCCCAGGGCCCGAGAGTAGGCTCCTGTCTAGCACCCAGAAACGCACTGTCTGAGGAGATGCTGACAGAGCAGGAGGCCTTGCTGGGGAGGGTGGCCCCAGCAGAGAGCAGCGGAGCAGGGGAGGCCAGGAGGCCTCTCTGCCGCGCGGCTCGCAGCCTCGGGTTTTGCGGCGATGGGATCGGTTTCTGGGCTGTCTCTGGCCGATCACCTGACTCGGAGTCCTTCCCGGCGGCGCGCGCACGGCTCGGCCACCACGGATGCCGGAGAGAAGGACTGTGGGAGGCGGTAGGACGCGCGGCTCTCCTTTCGACCTTTCCCACGTTCTTCCGCCTGGTGGCGCCCTGTTAGTCCTGTGTTCCTTACCCCTCTAGGAAAATAACTCATCCAGAAGGTCACTGTGGGGGTCTGGCTGGGGCGGGTGGTTTCAAGTCAGTGTGCTTCCCCAAACACACCCACGCATCAGTGACACCGAGATGGCAGTGTTACTCTGAGGGCTACGGGGGTCTTCCTTCCTCACTTCTGGAAAGTCATGGTTTGGAGGGAAGATGTTGCCCACTGTTTCCCAGCAGCCAGCCTCCCACTTCATCTTTGCTAACAGAATCCTGTTTTGGCGGGGTGTGCCCAGCCCTAGGGGACACATGATGGATCTAAGAAAGCCATGACACCTCCATTCCCCTATATTATGTACTTATTTTCCCATCCCTTGTAACTAAGGCTGAACCTGTTTACCCAGGGCTGGTTCAAGAGATGTCTGCTAGGCCTCTGGGAAAACTCTTTCCTCCCTAATAGATGGAAGGCCGCTATTTTCAGCCTTGAACACCACGTGTGAAGACAGGGTGCTATGAGCTGTGGCAGCCATCTTAGGACTATGAGGAAGTAAGGCTGGACTCTTAAAGGAAATACATGGAAGATGGCAACACAGAGAGAGAGAGTCCTTAACTCTACTCAATACTCTGTAATCATCTATAAGGGAAAAGAATCTTTAAAAAAAAATAGTGGCTATATTCACATGTGTAACTGATTCACTTAGCTGTGCACCTGAGGCTAACGCAACACTGTGAATGAACTATCCTCCAATAAAAAATCTTTAAACAAAGAGAGTGTCCAGATGTTAACCTGGAATCATTGAACCCACTTGGGACCAATTGTCTCCCTGAAGGTATCTAGTATAAGATGTCTTTGTTGCTTATTACTGGGCTTCCCTGGTGGCTCAGAGGTTAAAGCATCTGCCTGCAATGTGGGAGATCCAGGTTCGATCCCTGGATCGGGAAGATCCCTGGAGAAGGAAATGGCAACCCACTCCAGTATTCTTGCCTGAAGAATCCCATGGACAGAGGAGCCTGGGGTCGCAAAGAGTTGGACACGACTACTACGAATTGATTAGTCTCTCACCTGCAGCCAAATATATCCTAATTACTACAATGGGGATACACACACCAAAGGAAAATTCAGTCCTGGGAAGACCACAAGGGGTCTTGAAAATAAAGCCTGCTTTGGAATAAAGTGATTCTGCCTTTCACTTTCCTTTTTTTTCTAGTTTGCTGTGTGTTCTTATAAAGTCGTTTTTACCTCTCTAGCCCCTGCTTCCACCCTGGACTGGTGAAAAGATGACAGGGACACTGGATGAGAAAGTGCTGGGCCCGCTTTCCTCCTGGTTACCAAGTTGTTGCCAGTCTCTCTTGATCACTACACTTCCTCCAGCTTCTAAAAGCAGGCTTAAAAGAACATGGGAGGCATCTGATAAAGTTTTATTGAACAAAAGAGTAAATTCCTTTTCTGCTCTCTTATAAAATGAGGTTTCAGTGGTATATTGGTTTACTTGGGTGACTTAAACAACAGCAATGTATTGTTTTGTAATTCTGGAGGCTGGAAGCCCAAGATCAAGGCGATGCAATGGTTTCTACTGAGGCCTCTCTTCTTGGCTTGTAGACGGCCAACTTCTTCCTGTCTTCACATGCTCTTCCCTGTGTCCTCACATTCTTGGGGTCTTTCTGTGTCCAGATTGCCTTTCTTATAAGGACATCAGCCTCACTGGATTAGGTCCTGTCCTAATGACCCCATTTTAACTTAATTGCCTCTTAAAAATCCCTGTCTCTAAAGACAGTCCAATTCTGAGGTCCAGGGGATTAGGACTTTAATGTAGGAGTTTGAGGTGGGCACAATCTATCCCATAACCATTGGTTACTGCCAAATAACCCCTCATGGTTTCTTTCAGATCTTCCTGTCATTTGGGCTCTTCAATCTGGGAATGTTTCATGAAGATTATTTTGATAAATATTATCATATTTCTTTGACAAACACTGGAATAACCTTTTTGGGCTTTTTTTTTTTTTTTGCAAAGCACTTTCCATACCTCTGATTCCACTGTCTCCTGGGTGGTTCTCGTTTTGCATATGAGAAAACAAAAGCCTAGAGAGGTCAACTGACTTTCCCAAGGTTATTGGCTAATAGTTGGATTGAAGGACAAGGAGCCAGGTCTGCCTGACGCTGAGTGCTGGCCTTGCTCCGCTCTGTCTGATGTGTGTGTATGTGTGTATGGTGGGGGTGGTAAGGCAGTGTGGGTGATGGCAGGGACCCTGGGCCTTTTTGGAGGAAGCTCTGTTCTCAGACAGCCCCTGCCATCTCCCCCACACCCACCCACTTTCCCCCACATGTGTGCCTCTGCCAAGAACACCCTCCTGTACACCATCCCCACCCTCAAGATTCCCCCAGAAATGCCTACGCCCCTTTGCCTCTAACCTCACTGCATAGCCCCAACCTCGACCGGGTACAACAGTCCAGCCAGTGACGCGCGCCCCCTGGGGCCGGGAGCCTCTCCCGTGACTGCTGGGTCTACCCTCGGCATCGCGCAGCCCAGCGCAGCCCAGGGCAGGCCGAGCGACCCTGCCCAGCGAGTAGGCTCTGCACTGAGAGAGGGCTGTGAGAGAGGGCAGCCTGTTCCCTCTGGAAGGAAGGTTTGGGAGGAATATTTATTTTAGAAATCAGGGAATGCAGAGTCAGCTGAGGGGCTGAAGCTTTGGGGAAGGGCTGCAGGGGATGAAGACCAGCCTCGGCAGTCACAGTTATCTGAGGGGTGGGGGCCCGGGGTTCAGCTTTTCACAGACCTTCCTTATCCTAGAAAAAGAAGAAGCCAGCTTCACCTCCTCTCTTTGAGCCAAAAGGAGAGAGAATCCACACCTGAGCATCCCACATGCTACTTTCTTGCCCAAGGAAGGGGGAAAGTCCTATTTTCCGGCCAAGAAGGCCTCGCTCGCTTTTGGTAGAGAAATAATGACATCCAGTGGACATCCAGGTCATCCTCAGGCTCTGGTGATGGCTTCCCCAGCCGGAAGGCCTTCCAGGGCTGGGGCGACAGGAGCAGTCAGTGGAGCGCTAGAAAGCTGAGCTCAGGTTCTGATTCTACCTCTCAAGCTGTGTGACCCTGAGTAAGTCACTTTCCCTCTCTGGGCCTCTCTGTTTCCTCCATGAAAAAGTGTTTTGCAAACATGGGTCGCTTGTTATCATTAGGTTCAAGGCTATACTACAAACTAGCCGGGCAAGCTTTGGAATCCGACAGCCCTGGATTCAAATGCCGAATTCGCGACTGAATGACCCGAAGCAACTCACCATCTCTTGGAGCACTTAGTTCTGCAAAACAGGTTCCCAGCTGTTTTCAGCCCCAAGGGTTGTTGCCAATATGAGGTCGTGCTGTGGGTGCACAGGCCACAGCATTCCTAGAATATGAGAAAGCAAACAGGCCCCCACCCAGGGGCACAGGAGGGCCACGCAGGTGGTATCACTGGCTCTTAGTGCCTGAGGAAAGCCGACGAGAGCTTCAGGTGCCCTCAGTCCTTGAGCGGGCTCCAGCTGAAGTTCAGAGACGTTACATGACTCACCTAAGATTGCTCAGCCAGTTAGTGGTTACCTGCCTGAGCTTTGGCATGCCCTAATGCTGCAGTATAAAACATTTCTTTTCTCTTCCCTTCTAACTAGCTCTGTGACAGGGGACAAGTGCCTCTACCTCTCTGAGCCTCAATATTCTCATGCATGAATTAGGGTTGCAGGTCTCAAGACCGCGAGCTGTGGTTTTCACCCCGAGCACACCTGTGAGGTACACACCATCCACGCCACCCCCCACCGCCTGGATTCCAGCCACCCGCCCTCCTGTCCGGGCTCTTACGGCAGCCCCTGCAGCAAGCCAGCACATCTGCCTGAGAACACCATGGAACCCTGCTCCGGAGCCGGGGTCCTGCCAGCAAAGAGTTTAAACAAACAGAACTGCGCAGAAACGAAATGGTCCGGGGTTGTAAAGGGTTGCGCCTCATGCTTGCGCTCTCAGGTTTCATGATAATCCAAGTGATGGTTCTCCTGAGGAGGATTAGGAAGAAAATGGTTGGGGGCTCAGAGGGAAGCAGAGAAAAACAGTTGTGGACCTAAGGCAAGCCCTGCCAAGAAAGTGGCCTCAGAGGGTCACTAAATCAAAGATGGGGGGCGGTGGCTGAGGTGGAGGAGGAAAGGAAAAGTAGGGCTCTTTCCAACTCTTCTAGTACCTAAGTCAGACCTTCACCAGTGAGAGAGCTTTCCACTAAATTCGAGAAGGACTACCAGCCCCCCACAGCCCAAACACCACTGGGGTCAGAAGCTGGGAGGGGCACTTCCATAGGGAGTGGGGCAGCGAGCTCAAAGGCATTCCAAGGCCATGCAGGTAAAGCATGAAGAGCGTAAAGAGAATAGCAGACGCAGGATGGCCCTCACAAAGGATGCTCAGCCTTGGTTTGGGGAAGACAACAGCGAGAGATGGGGACCGGGGCGCTTGTCCCAGCTGGGACCGAGCTGTCAGCTCTGGCCAGTTTCTATCAGGCGGGAACACAGGCCCAGCGTTGCCAATCTTCTAATTTTTTTGCAAGAGAAGTAGGAAAGAATAAATTTTGTTTTTTAATGTGCAGGTTCTCAATTTTAAAACACTGGCAGCAAATTCAAGTTTGTTTTTTTTTTTAATACTACGTGGGCCAAACAAAATATATCTGTAAGCCAAATTTGACTCAGACCACGGGTTTGCAATTTCTGAATTTTTGTGTCATGGTAAAGGCAATGGAATCTGTCTGGGTTCAAACCCCAGTTCTCCCATCTGCTGTGGGGTGAACTTGGGCAAGCTATCTAGCCTTTCCAAGTCTCAGTTACCTCATCTGTAAAATGGGTATAATAGTAGCATCTACTAAGATGGTATTTGAGAAAATTATATGAAATGATGTCATGGAAATTCCTTGGCACAATGCCCAGCACATGGTAAGCCCTCTAGAAATGTTAGCTATTATTCATAATGCACCCAGAGGGATAAAGATAGAACAGGAGGAGTGGGCCAAGAAAACCGATCAAGCAGGTGAAACAGGGCCAAGTCTGAAAAAGCCAATCAACCATTTCCTGTTTTACTGAGTCAGGAATGGCCCTTAAGAGATTATTGTCACAAACTGACAAGAGAATTTTAAATAGGTTGGGCAGTGACCCAAAAGGTGGTGGCTCTTCACTATTCCTCCACGTCCTTCCGGAATATCATCACGGTGACCTCATGAAACCTTCTAGAGTGTTGTAGAGCAAAAGAGGGTTAGGCGGGGAACCTGCAGAAGGCAAGCTGGTGCCCCCGGCCTGTGGCTCGGTCGCTGCCCAGCTTTGTGATTTTAGCTGGGTCACGGCTTCTCCCTCTGAGACTCCAATCACCCAACTGTAAAGCAGGCTATAAGAGCTGCTGCTCAGGATACCGGTGGGGATTAGCAACAACGCAGTACGGCATCTGATGTGAAGCTCATGTACCACCAATGGAGGCTGCTACCATCGGCTGCTGTTGTGATAATCTGTATGATTAATGGGGGAACAGAAATGCTTGCCTGACCAGCATCCACTGACCTCTTCTCAGGTAACAGCCTTGGTTTTCCCATGGGGAACCGTACATTCCTCATTCCCAGCTTACTGGTTCACCTGGTGCTGGCTCCGCCTGAGGCTGCGGGGACAGGCGTGTCAATCAGGCGGAGCCGATAAGAGTTGCATAGTCACCTGGGCTGGTGGGAACCAGACGCAGGCTTTCGTTCAAACTCTGAGGAAAGAGAAGCTCCCTTTGCCCCCAAACCTGCTGTAGTGAGGAGCAGGCCCGAGATGGGGCCAGCCATCTATTGCCACGTGGGGAGAGCCTGAGAATGAAGCCAACATCGAGGAAATCAGAGCAAAGAGTTGGAAAAATTCTTGATTCTTGATAACATTGCATAAGCACCTGGTCCAGCTGTGCCTGAGGCTTGCACTACGCTGGGTTATTTCATTACAGGAGCCCCCCCCAAAATAAAAAGTCCCATTTCTGTTTAGACCATTATGAATGGGGTCTTCTATAACTTGCAGCCAAGAACCTCAACAGATACATGAGACTTAAAGATGAGTTAAGAAAATGCCCCAAAGGAAATTTAATTAGTTGGTAGTTCTTATAGGCTTCTCAGATCATGCTCTGAGTGTGATAACACTATTCTTCTTCTGAGAGTGTGCTGATAAACTCTGAAAGCCTTTGGTCAAGCGTTCCTTAAAGCAATGGTTCTCAGCTGGGACGATTTTGCCCCAAGAGGACATATGGCATGTCTGGAGACGTTCCTGGTTGTCACAGTGGGGCAAAGGGGAGGAAATCTGCTTCTGATATCTAGAGAGCAGAGGTCAGGTATGCCGCCCCAAATCCTGCAATGCACAGGCTAGCTCCCCTCCCCCAGCCAAGGGGTCCCTTCCAAACATCAACAGTGCTGAGCTTGAGAAACCCAGAAGTAATACATCATCCGGTATTTTACTCCTACCGGTTCTCCTCTATAACCATACCTTCCCTGGGGTCTTAAAGTACAGCATACTTGAAGACAAAACCCAGGCTGTGAGGGAACTTTATATATTTCATGATGTTCTCTTGAGTAGGTAAATGTGACTCAAACCCAATTCAGAGAAGCTGAATTCAGAGTTTACACACAGGTTACACATCATCCCCTCTAGGTCTGCAGCTGCCCTCCCATCAGCATAACACCCACAGCTCACCAGTAGCAGATCAACAGGATGAGCAGGCACCCTCCCTGAAGACAGTCTCACCCAGCGATACCTGCACGGCCTCCCACATCCAGCAGTAATGATCCAACAAATAAGCAATAATATAAATCTCACAAATCCAATAAAGAGGAGAGAGAGCATTCCCTTTCTATCTGAGGAATATTTCTCAGAGTGCTACTCCTCTTGATGTTTTCTGGGTAAAAAAAAAAAATAAAAAGATTTCAAAATCAAACCAGTATGGGAAACGCGAAAGCCTTCATCACCTTCTGGGTAATAATAGTACGTATTAGCATATTAAAGGCATATTAAGTCCTACAGTTTTTAAAAAACCTGTTTATCTTTCTTCAACATGGTATTCCCCAAATTCACATGAACACAGAATCCCCATTCACTTAGAATACTTGTTTAATAATTCATAGAATTATTGCCCCACAGGACACACATTGGGAAACAGTTCAAAGGAACTACAGAGAAAACGAAATATGAAGGATGCACAAGCAAGGCTGGGGAAACCAAGTCATGGTGGAAGCAGACCAGAGGACTGCGCCTTCAAACCACTCAGGGTCGCTCATCTGAACCACACTTGTGCGCCTTCAAATCACTCAGGGTCGCTCATCTGAACCACACTTGTGCACCTTCAAACTTCTCAGTATGGCTCATCCGAAGCACATTTGCACGTCCCTACATATTTATGGCTTTTCCAAAAGAGGCTCTTGGGCGCTGATTGTGCTAGAAAGCACAAGATTGAGAGAAAAGTCAGACTCCATTAGATCCTGCAATGATGGGTGGGATTTGGAGAAACTACCATGGAAAAGATGATATTGCTGTGTGAATGCAAGCCTTCCTGGAGAGCCTTCTCAGGTGAAGGAAGACAGAGGGATTGGCCCCTGGTATCTTAAAGTCTCCAAGTAATTTCAGGAACACGTGATTCCTACATAACAGTCAGTTAAACTGACCTGTCAAAGCTTAACAAGGAGCAGGGCAGACACGGGGGAGTCAGGGAAGAGAGCATGGTGACCTGTGAAGGGTGAGGTCAGCCACAACTAAGTGTCCTCCTAAGGAAACCACCCACCCAAGACTGCTGGGGCGGCCGATCACGTCACAGAGAGTGCTTGAGCAAGGGATGGCCACGGACTGGACAGAAGACAGGCGCCTGACCTAAGGGGAGCCCTCCATTGGCTGGCTGGTGACCTATGAAGCTCCAGTGTGAAAAACCCTGCCCAGTACTTTCAAGTAATTGAGCTGACAGACTCTGTCCTTCTGAGTTTTAAACAGGAAAACTATGGAGTGAGTTAAGAAGTTGGTGGCAGAAGAAAAAGATGCAGACACAGCCCCGATGGAGTAAAGATGTGTGAGTCCCTGCTCTGAAGGGATCAGACAGCAAAGAGCCTGCCCCAAATCCTGGCCTCAGAGCCAGGAGCCCAAGCCCCAGGCTGCCGTCCCAGAGTCCAGTCGGGCAGCACAGGGAGCCCGGGAGCCCGCTATTCCTCGCAGAGCCAGTGCCAGCCTCAGGCTGATGTCACCCAGGAAAAGGCACTGTTTTAGAGCCTGCAATGGGGAGAACTGGGACTCTAATAGTGACAGTCAGCGTCCAAAGGCTGGTTGGGACCAGTCCTCGGCCAGAAGCCCCTTCGCCTCCCAAGGCATCTTTGGAGACTGGGACCTTTGGGACTTCACAGATTCTGCAGTCAACACACACTACAGCTAATGTCACACCCAGGGGCTTGCACGGCTGTCCCAGAAATCACACGGAAGGCACTGCAAAAACACAACAATACAAAACCTTGTGCGTAGAATAACAAGGTCACAGTGCGCCTGATGTGAAGGATGGGTGACTTTTTGTAGGGGAAGGAGGTGGTCAAGTTATATATTTGTCTTAATGAAGTCATGCCAACCATGATGCGGAGAAAAACTGACTTCACTTGCCTGAATTCTGCTGCCAACAATAGCGTCCTGGAGGCAGCAGGAGCGGCAGAATTAGATCACGCGGCACTTAATTTCACCCTGGACTCTAGGACCTAAGCATCAGTGACCAGGGTCTTGGGGCGGGAGTGTGAGAGCCAGCGAGACACACAGGCAGCCGGCAGGACCTCCTTGGCAACAACCCAGGAGGTCGCCTGTATGTCAGGCCGCCAAGCAAGGCTTGGGTTCAATTCTGTCATACTCACCGAACCCCCAATTTGCGTTACACTGTCCACCGCGCCCTTACATGTCTAAACCCATTTGTTCCCTCTGCGACAAACAAGTGTCTCGGCACATATTAAAGCTGCAGGATAAGGCTGCGTGTTAAGCCAGAATGGAGTGAACCTTGCAAGAAATTTAGAATTCAGGACCGAGACTTCCTGGTGGTGCAGTGGTTAAGACTGTGCGACCACTGCAGGGGGCGTGGGTTCGATCCCTGGTCTGGGAACCAAGATCCTCACATGTCGTGTGGCACAGCCAAAAAATAAAATGAAATTTGGGATTTACCACTTTCTTTATTCTTTTTTCCCTCTTACCTCCTGAAAGTTACTTTAAGAGCAGCATCATTTGAATGACGGAGTCTCTGCATTTAGACTCTTCTCCTGCCTCCTTCCTGGTGGCTCAGACAGTAAAGAATCTACCTGCAATGTGGGAGACCCAGGTTTGATTCCTGGGCTGAGAAGATCCCCTGGAGAAGGAAAAGGCAACCCATTCCAGTATTCTTGCCTGGAGAATCCCATGGACAGAGGAGCCTGGCAGGAACAGTCATGGGGTCTCAAAAAGTTGGACACTGACACTGAGTGACTGACACCTGCCTGCTTTGACCAGCTTGGCAGTTCTCAGACTCAAACTGGATGCCAGAGTCATCGCCCTGGGTCAGAGAGCACATGCTCTGCATCCTACACTGAATTCACATTTTAAAGGTTTTTAAGAGTGACGATATGGTTTTTCACCTAAAGTGCTCACTTTGGAATCCAAGGACTGCGAAAAGGGAGACACTATTGTACACCCTGAGAATTTTGGAATCTGCACATTTGTTCATTCAACACACCTTTATCAGTACGTGTGATCAGGGCTGGGATCACAACGATGGCCAAGGATGGATCCTGGTGTGAAGGAAATCAAACGCCCTCTAAACCCAGGCTGGGCTGGTTCATCTCGCTGAGCACTCAGAACGGGCCTAAGGAGGAGAGCTTAGACAGAAGTATCTGGTTCTGGATCATCCAATCACTGAAGAGTAAATAGGAGAATTGAATCCAAACCCTCTGATCTCCAAAGAGGAGTCCTCTACCCTCTCTGCTCTCCAATCCTCAAACGTGTACAATTTCTACGTTTTAAAATTTATTTTGGCTGCACTGGGTTACTGTTGCTGTGTGTGGGGTCTTCACTAGCTGTAGCTAGTGGGGGCTACTCTGCTGAGGTGTGCAGGCTTCTCATGACGGCGGCTTCTCGTTATGGAGCTTGGGCTCTAGGCCCGTGGGCTTCAGCAGTTCCGTCCGGCACTGGCTCAGTTGCTCCAGAACATGCAGAATCTTCCCTCACCAAGGATGGAACCCATGTCCCCTGCATTGCAATGTAGCTTCTTAGCCACTGGACTACTAGGGAAGTCCCTTGTGTGCACAGTAAGAGCTACACCACCAAGGAGAAAGTGACAAGGCAGGAAATGAGTCCAGGCATAGAGGAATTAGCTCACTCAGCGGATCAGGAAGGAGGTTATTGAAGAGCGTGCAAAATTAGTCACATCCCCTGGGGAAAGTGCAGGCCCAGTGGCAGGAACAGTGGGCACCGGGTTTTGTCAGCCTGGCCCCCATTCGCCTTTGTTTGTGGACCTCAGCACCTAGGCTTTCTCTGAGCGTTGACCTCCCTTCCCGTCTCAGGCTATGTGGTTTGCATGAGGCAGGCCCCAACCCCTGGCTAAGGGTGGCTCTGTGATCCAGGGCTGGCCAGTCAAGAGCATCTCATTCCTCTGACCACAGCGAGGGGTTTCAGGATGGGTACGTGACCCGATCTGAGCCAAGGAGAGGAATTCTAGGGCCCTCAAGGAAGAGAGAGTTTGCCCCACCAGAGATGTTAAGAGACTAGGATGTCCTCCAGCGGTTGCTAGGAGCCACTCGGCCACCTTACAGGGAGACGGGCTGTTTTCCAATGAGACCACGAGAGAAGAGAGCCAGGCAGGCAGGGAGAGTCCCCAGAGCAGGGGGGCATTGGAGGCCATGCCTAAAGCTACCTCATCCCTGGGCTTATGTGTGCACACTTAGTCCCTCAGTCGTGTTCATTCTCTGCGGCCCCATGGACTGTAACCCGCCAGGTTCCTCTGTCCATGGAATTGTCCAGGCAAGAATACTGGAGTGGGTTGCCATTTCCTATTCCAGGGGATCTATCTTCCTGACCCAGGGATCGAACCCATACCTCTTGTGTCTCTTGCCTCAGCAGGCGGATTCTTTACCACCAGTGCTACCTGGTAAGCCAAGAAATCCCCTTCTGTGAGGAGGCCAGTTTGAACTGGGCTTCTCTCCTCGGATCAATAGAGTGAGCAGAGTAGAAGTGATAGTCTGAGAAGAGGTAGCGATTGAAATTATGTTGGACCTTGACATTAATATTCGTCTGGAGATACAGAAATCAAATCTACTTTGTAAACTTTTCTTGAACACAATGTACAGGTTGATTGATCAGAAAGCAGGATAATAGACTCTTAAGAGCTTCTGCAGATGGGCTGTTTCTGTTCTCATTTTGACAAGGAAACAGAGGCTCAGAGAGCGGAAGGACAGGGACCACAGAGCTGTGAGGAGCCCCACAGAGGGTGTGGTGCTGAGGATGGGGGCTGGGCGTGTGGAGGGCAGCGCCTAGATATGGGCCAGAAGGAAGCAGTGGGCAAGGCACCCAGCAAGGGGACTCGGGCTGGGCAGGACTTGAGGAGATCCAGTTTTAGGATCAGAGAGAACTGGGGTCACATCCTCGCTCTGCTGTTTCACTAGCAGGGTGATCTTGAAAGCCACTTCCTATTCTGTGCCTGAATGCCCAGGTTTATAAAAGGGGCTTCAGTCCTGCACTGAACTGTACGTCACTAAGCCCTCTGATTACTAAACCCTAGAACAAACTGAGTTCCTGATGGGCCTCAGGAAGCTTACGTTTCTGGTCAGGGAAGTCAGGAAACACAATTTATTCATCATCAGCCTTCCCAAGTCATCCGGTAGGCCCCAGGGGGCAAGGAGATTTGTTTCGCTACTGCCTAACTCAGTACCTACCACAGGTAGGCCTTCAAAAAACAAGCCTTGAATGAATACGAGTAAACCAATAAAACGGCAGTTACTATAGAGTAAATAGAATGAATACATGCTGTGGTAGAAAGTGACAAGGGATAGTTTATGACATGGTCAGAGGAGGCTTCCCGGAGAAGTAGGTGTTTGAGCTGAGTCCTGAATGGTGAGGAGAGTCATAGGAATACCTGGGGGAAATGCATACCAGGGGGACCAGCATGTGCAAAGGCACCGGGCTGAAATCATGACTGGAGAGAAAGCCATGCAGCTTGGTGGGAAGGTGACGTTGGAGAGGTAGGCAGGGGCAGGATCACTGCCGACCATAACAAGGCATTTGACCCTGAACTGAACCCAGTGGACAGCCATCAGAGTGCTCGGCAGGGCAGAGGTGTGAACCAACTTGTGAACCAACCGTCTGCCTACTGTGTGGTAGACAGATTTCAGCAGGAAAGACAATAATATACGTCACACACCTGGCATACCATAGATACTCAATGAACAAGACGCATCCTTCACTACCCCCAGTGCCACATCCACCAAGGCTGGGTGTATTTGCTTATTCACTCAGTGGTGTCTGACGCTTTGAAACTCCATGGACTGTAGCCCACCAAGCTCCTCTGCCCATGGGATTATCCAGGCAGGCATACTGGACTGGGTTGTCATTTCCTCCTCCAGGGGATCTTCCTGACCCAGGGATTGAACCCCCATCTCCTGCATCGACAGGCAGATTCTTTACTCCTGAGCCTTCCCAATGTCCATTCCAAGCCAAGACTGTGCTCCTTATCCTCTGGGTTCAGGCTGTCTCTAGCTACCCTCTGTGTACTCTTGATGGTCACAGTAAAGCCAACAGACTCAGATTTGGAGGAAAATCCTCTCCCCTTTTTGGTTGCAGTAACAACCCAGGAGCCAGGGAGGGGAGGTGCCGGGTGGGGGCAGGGAGTGGGAGCCTTCTGTTCAGTGTTGAGCCGTTCCCAACATACTTTTCAAACATTCGTTTGCTTTTGCCCAGTCTCCTCCGTAAGAGACATGCTTTCGGATGTGTTTTGAAAAATATTCCATATGCTAATGGAATGTCACCATCTGCCAAAGAAGGCAGAGCTGTTTTTAAAGGAAAAACTATTACAGAAATGAGGTATTCACAGAGGGGCACTAAAGAGCCCGAACGTCGCTGACCTGAGGCTGACCTGGGCCGCCTCGTGTTACCGACATGAAAAGGGAGTGAGAGAATCTGAGGCCAATTAATTTCTCTCTCTCCCCCTCCCACCCTCTTTTTCTCCCCTCCCCTTCTTGGAGACATGATGAAATTTCCTGAAACAAAACCTCGCAGTCCGTTCTATAAAACGCTTTCGCCTCTGGTGGAAAAAGCCCCGATGGTCCCTTTTATCTCCTCATTCCTGAGGTGCAGACCTGGCCTCGGCTGTCTGTGCAGACGGGGCCGCGGGGAACGCTCCCAAGGCGCGAGAGAAGCGGGGCTGGGCGTGAGCGAGGCTCTCGCGGGCGCCTGAGCCCTTGCCATCGGGCCCGGGAAGCATGGCCCGGTCTTGGAAGGAGAGGGAAGCGGGATGAGGTGTCCTGCGGCGTGATTAGCGGACAGGCATTGTTGCCCGGAAGGCCTGGGCCGCTCGGATGGAGGCAAGTGTTTGGAAAAGGTTTTCCGAGTTCTGGGCGCGTCCTCCCGTCCCGCCAGGCCCGCTGGTTATCACACCCCTACCTTTCCAGCGGCTTCTTCTCCCGCGGTCACTGCCTGTCCTCCTGGGCCCTCTTCTCAGGGCCCTGTGCTTCTGGGTTCTGCGGCAGGCCTCTCTCCTCCACGGCCCGAGGCCCCGCCGCTTGAGTATCTCCCAGGCACCTGCAATGTGCCTCCAGCCGCTCTTCCACCCCCTCAACCGGACTCCTCCTCCCCTTACCTGGGGGACCAAGCACCCCACCGGCTAGTTTGGTGCAGGGTTTGGTGAAGGTTTCCCACCTCAAGGCCTTTGCACTTCTGCGCACCCAGCCCGGAGCCTTGTATGGCAGACTCCCGCCACCTATCATTGAGGTCCTGGGTCAGATGTCTCCCAGGCCACTGCCCCCTGTGTAATCTCTTAAGAGCATTTATCACGATCTGAATTTATCTTGTGCATTCATGAATGTATGGGCAGTGTAGCCATTGCTGTGTGTCGTCCGTTTCTTCTTGGTGAGTGTAAGCTTCCTGAGAGCAGGGATCCCTACATCTTCTTGCATCTGTTAGAGCGGCACCTAGTGGCGCACAGGAGACACAACCGCACAGAACAATCAAGGTTTCTCTCTCCTCAATACCATGCCAGGGCTTCCCCGGTGACTCAGCGGTCAAGGACCTGCCTGCCACGCAGGAGGTGCAGGTTCGAACCCTGGGTTGGGAAGATCCCCCGGAGGAGGGCAGGGCAACCCACTCTAGTATTCTTGCCTGGGAAATCCCGGGGGCAGAGGAGCCTGGCAAGACTACAGTCCACAGGGCCGCAGTCAGCAGGACTGAGGCAACGGAGCAATGCCCCTCAGCACTGCTCTGTGTCCTGCCCCTAGTCCAGGCCTCGATCCGTCTCTCTGGAATCTTGACGCTGGCCTTCTAACTGGACGTGGCCAGCTCCAAACCCCACCAGGGGCTGGCTGCCCACTGCCCCCCCCGCCCCCATCCTGCTCCACGCACTCCCCACACTCTGTGCATTGCTGAAGGCACACCTCACGCATCTGCTAGTGACAAAAGGATAGGTAACAGGGACACACCGGTGAGCAGGGGGAGAGGCGTGCAGAGGGCCTGTTACTGAAAGGGGACTGCACGGCATGAGGCCTGGCTCCTCAGGGCGCCTGCTGGCATCACGGTGCCCACTGAGAGGAAGAGGCTAGGCAGTGTGCTAAGAGGTCAGTCGAGAGATTCCAGCGAAGGCAGACGGGCGTGAAGCCCAGGACTCACCAGTGAGGCACGCCTGAGCTTCAGTTTCTTCAGCTGTAATGGTGATGGTAGAAGCACACAGGTTACTGTCCAGATGAAAGCGCTTACCAGCAGGCCTGGTACTCACCAGTGGTGATTTTTATCTGAGCTGTGGTTGGTATTAATCACCCTCTCCCCTCCACCACCCACTCCCCTCAGTCCCACACCTACAGGTACACTGAGGACATAACGCCGTCTCCTGTCTACTTGGAAACGAGCCGAGGATACTGGCATGTTGAGGTCTCCTTTTTCCAGAAATATCCCTGGCAGATAGGACAGGCTTTTAAAGCTGAGTTATTCTTAATTTTAAAAATTAACAAAAATAACTTGGTAGAAATACAATTCGGTTTCCACCTTCCTCTGTTCCATCCACTGAACAGCCCGAGTCCTCACCGGGGCCAGTCAGCATACTTCCTCGTCTTTCCCCTTCAAGAGGCCCAGATAGGCCTCAGTCTGCTTGTGCATGTTTAAATTTGTCTCAGATCACACCTTCCTAAACTCTAACCCTTATACTTTGCTCTGGAAATGCTGCACCATCTGTTTAAATGCCACAGTTGAAGCTACCAAAAAAAGCTGGCATCAAAAACCTGTTATGTACCAGGCACTGTGTTAGGCAGTTTAGATTATGTCATGTGACCCATAGTGATCTTAAAATACTGTCTCCACTTCCCAGATGAAGCAGCTCAGGTTCAGGGCAGGAAATGCCCTTGCCCAGGGGGCCTGCTGTCAATTAGCTACCAGAGGTCTGGTTTTGAACAAGGTCTGCCAGCCCCAAAACTCGTGCTTCTTTCCTCCCTGCCATCCAGTAGACCAGTGACGCCCCCTGGATGGTCTTCATCAAGATCCAAAGGCCGTGGTGTTCTAAGAGCATTTCTTCCCATCATCAGAACTGAGGGGTATTTGGGAGAACACACATAGCCCATGAGCACAGAAAGGTCCCTTGGATCCGAAAAGGGCAGAGGGAGTTTAAGTTGTNTTGTGTGCATATCCAAAGGCCATGATCTCCCAAGGAACAGGAACTTCTATATTAAACATGCAAAACAACAGCAAGTCCATCCGTTCAGAAGCACCGCCTCCTCCCCTCCCCTCTGCCCCACCCCGGCTCTCCTACCCAGTCTGCTGTTAAAGCTGTAGGATGAAGAGCGGGTCAGTGAAGACAACTCGCATAATAACCACCCTCAGGCTCACACATCCACCGGATGAATGGAGATGTATTTTTTTATACTTTGAGACTCCTCAAAAATAGAAATTAACTTAATAACATGTATTTTTTAAAAGGACAAAGGAAAACAAAGAAACCAACCAACCCAATAAGCAATCACAGACACACACGTTGATCCCCACACCGTTCTTAATGCAAAAGGACAAAGCAGAGCTCAGGTACCTTCCCCCAGAGGGAGAGTGTGCTCTCACGGGAAGAGGTTTAGTTAACAGGAGGTTCTCATTGGTCCTTGAAAATGTTAGCGACCTTCCTTGATCTTTGGAAACAGTGGCAAAGGGCAAATCAAAACCTAATACTGGACAAGGGAAAAGGAGGGCCAACCGGACACCAACATCCTTTCCATGCGGGTCAGCGTGACGGTGCCATTCACACATTTCTGGCTGCGGAGCGCCTGGGAGCCAGGGGAGCTTGCTGGGGCCACGGGAGCAGGCACCAGGGACGACAGGGATGGGGTTCGTGAGCCTGAGGCCTCACACCTCCTGGGAGGACTCTTCCACTCAAGACAGGCCCCTGAACCAGCCTGACCTGGAACCCGGGCTCCAACACACAAATGGGCCCTGCCACCAACCGGATCGGGGCAGGATGCACAAACGCCGGAGGTGGGACAGTCAGTGAGTAGGGCTGTCTCGCCCTTCCCTTTCCAGGGTTACTAACACACAGAGCGTGACCTGGGATGAGAAATCAGATGAATGCCATGGGAAGTAACCACGAATACGGAGGACTACTGATGAGGAAAAGAACAACAAAAACATTTAAGGTACCTCTTATTGTATATACTGCACGACAAACAAAACATTTCGTGTTCAACTTCAGAAATTACATCTTAAAACAAGATTCCCATTAAAACACACACACACACACACCCCCCACACACGCACAATGACAATGACAAAATAAAAACACTGTATGAATACTGCAGGAAGGGTTCTAGGTCATCCACATCGACCCTGGGAGTGGGTTCTTGAGCCCAGCCATGGCTAAGTGCGAACACACTGTGTATTAGTGTCTCAGGCACGGGGGCCCTGACTCGAGCAACTTTGAGGTTAAACTGTTATGTACATTATATCTACATGCGGACACAGTATTTTAAATTAGGAGGCAAGCACACATGTGAAGGTGTTACTCTACTGAATATCAGGAGACGGTGGCGGGCACAGAGAACAGTTAACAGAAAAGGAGCTATATCACCTGTTGGCAGAGAATATAACCTGGCTTATAGTTCTTTAAATTAAAAGAAATTGGTACAGAAAGGAAGTATAATCCAAAAAAATATTAATCAATCCAGAGAAATGTTTCCATTGTCCAACATGTTCCTAATACAAGTCAGAATTCATCATGACTTGGACGGTCAAAAGGAGAATGCTAACTTCTGAAAAGGAAAGCCCTGGACATTCTGGGTAGGTGTTTGGCACCCAAAATTTCACCGAAGAACGCTGTTTCTTAATATCAGACCAAAGTGCAAAGCAATATAAATTAGAGGCCAAGTCTTCTCTTGACGGTCGATTTACTTCTGCAAAACAGACTTTACGTTCCTCTCATATGAAAAATTTACATTTGAAGCGTTAGATTTGTTTTCACTGGTAGGGGGAGGAAGTGGGCTTCTGTACTACTGAAAGTCGGTGAGGCTAAGGTATCCTTCTCAAAGCAGAGGCCGGAATCGGAGGTGAGAAATGCCGGTACTTGAAGAGTTAGGCTGCTTTACATCATCTACCCAGCGTCTAGAACCAATTCCAGCTTAACTCAGCTGTGAGGAACTCCCTTAGGCATTTGGTAGCCGCGTAGCCAGTAGTTCAAGACTAGGAAACCCTGAAAAAAACAAACACAAACAAACAAACAAAAAAACCAAAGGGAGCATGGATGGATATTCTGGTTGGATGTGAAGATATATATCACAGCCCATTCATCTCCACAAAGACACATACATTGCTGCACACATGTTAACTGATTGTCAAATAATCAGCATCAAAACAGAAGCTGCAAACTGTTTTGAGCATACTGTATACCAGGCATCACATTTATTTAAACCTCACAACAAACTTATGAGGGAGCAACTGTTATACTCACTTAACAAATGAGAGAACTGAGGCTCAGAAACATTATTTAGTTTAAAGCGTTAGCCCTTACATCTTGGGATAAACCATGATGGAAAAGAATATATAGAAAAGAACATGTTTATGTGTGTAACTCAGTCAGTCTGCTGTACAGCACAAATGAACACAACACTGCAAATAAACTAGACTTCAAGGGGAAAAAGCATTAGCTTAAGTGACAGAGGGGATTCAAAGAGCTGACTGACCCTAACCCTATCATTTTTCACACATAAAAGTTATGCATGTAACATATGCTTAAAGTTACATTTTGTAATTAGCATTATCTTAAGTTTATGCCACCCAGAGCCCACCAGGGCCTCTCTTATGACAGACCAAGAGCCTTTCTGTCTCCCTGTAAAACAAAAAATATGTAAAGGCTAGTAAATAAAGTATTCCTTCTTTAAACAAACAAACAAAAACATTGGCCGCACTGGGATCTCAGCTGCAGCATGTGAGATCTAGTTCCCCAACCAGGGATTGAACCCAGGCCCCCTGCACTGGCAGTGTGGGGTCTTAACCACTGGATCACCAAGGAAGCCCCAGAAGTATTCATTCTAAATACAGTGCTAACAGTCAGGAATTACTTCTTTTTGAAATAAATCATTTATAAGAGGAAAACACAATGCAGAGGGAGAGGCAACTGAAAGGTCTCTATTTTTTTTGACCATGAACCTGAGTGAGCTACCCAGGTGGTGCTAGTGATAAAGAGCCTGCCTGCCGATGCAGGAGAGACAAGGGTTCAGTCCCTGAGTTGGGAGGAGTCCCTGGAGGAGGAAATAGCAACCCACTCCAGTATTCTTGCCTGGAGAATCCCATGGACAGAACAGCCTGGCGGGCTACAGTCCAAGGGGTCGCAAAGAGTTGGACACAATTGAAGCAACTTAGCACGCATGACCTTGAGTAAGGAACAGGTTTTAATCACAATCTCTACATTCACCCATGTACATAAACACACACACACACACACACACACACACACACACACAGCAGAACGTTCAAGAAACAATACTTATCATTACCATGAACAATGCAGATTGACACTTTATATCCTAAATTTCACCCAAAGTCAAAATCCATTGAAATGATTTCACAACCACTAATAAGTTACAATCCTTTCCAAACTCTGCACTAAATAAACCATTGGCCTGGAAGATCTAAGTCACCTTTAGGTTTAAAACTCTATGGCGTAAAATAGAAAGAAAGAAAAAGGGGTGGGGGGTTGTTTTTTAAAGCTTTTGATTTGTTTTTAAAGCTTATATACTATTTAAAGACAATTTTCCTAAAAGGTTGGTAATTTTCACTAAGACCAAGAATCCTAATAAGTTCCTCAATGAATTCAAGACAGATTCAACTTCATCTGCCACTATTTTCCCCATGAAAGATATGAACAGTACTTGAATTATTGAAAAAACATTAACACTCAGAGATTAGAAGTCAGCACTCTCAAACGCTACTAGTGGGAATGCCACTAGTAGATGTAACTTCTGCAGGGTAACTCTAAGTATCAAAAGTCTTTAAATATCACACCTTTCAACCTAGACACTGCAGACATTTCTAGAATTCTATCCAAAGGTAATAAAGGATTGGGCAAAGACTAAGCTGAAAGAATCATGGCAATGTGTTTTATAATAGTTAAAAGCTGGGAGGAAAATATAAATATATAACAGGGCCATATCCAAACAATCAAATTTTATTTTGCCATTAGGAACAATAATTTAGATAAACAGTGACCTTGCTAACAGGAAATAATTTCACAATAAAGTGGGGGGGGGGCACAGATATCAACCACAATTTTTAAAAGCCTGGAAGGCTACATACAAAGGAGTTAACAATAGCAAACCAAGGAATTTATTCTCTTCTTTTGGTTTACCAACTTTTACTAATTTCCAAATAATGATCCTATATTGTCTTCTAATAAAAAAGAGAGCTACTGTATACATAGCTCTTAGAAGTCAGTAATTTTTTAAAAAATGACTCAGCAAATAAATCTACTGCTCAATTTCCTGACATAGAAATACTCTTACCTTATATTTTAGGGGTAAATATCTTACTGCAAGGTTAAATCATCATTATGGTAGTGCTTCTTATTATGCATAAATCTTACAGCATCACATGGTAATAATTTTTCCTTGTTACAATAAATGAAAAGAACTTGGAAAAGAGCAATGAAATTTATAAAGTGGACTGCCAAAGTTGTCAAAAGTAGTTCACTTTGAAGAGACAAACACATTTGAGGTTTCAATGCTTGTGCTGCTTAAAAAGCAGATAAGATTTTTCCACTGATTTGTAATTGTGGATCACAACAACGCAGTTGTTCTTAGGCTCCCAGAAAGGGGGTGAGAGGAGGGACTGGAAGAATTAACACCTCAGTTTTCTTTCCACCAGAGCCAATGAGAGAGCGAGCCCTGGTGATCATTATTTCATCTCTCAATCAAGGAACCATGTTTCAGGGCAGTTTCACGAAGTCTATAAAAGCTGTCCAATTTGTGAAAGTTTACTATGCTGTATAATTCATCTATCAAATATGCCAGATCGGGGAGAAAACACACTGCTGACGTTGCAGAGTGTGTCATGTGCTTCTCTGGCAGAGTGCCACATTTCAAAACTACCGAAGAGATGCATTTAAGTTGCTGTGTGATCCACCCACTCCTCTGACCCCATCCATCTCAGCTCAGGCACAGCTGGAGCTGTCCGTGTTCTGTTTTACGCATGTCTCCAACATGGGGAAAATAAAGGCAGAGGCGCTGGGATATAACGAAAGCAATGCAGACAGAGAAATGAATAGCTTAGAATGGAAGTTAAGAATGGAATCAACTTAACAAAAGATGTGCAAGACTTCACACTAAGAACTGCCAAGACCCTGCTCAAGAGAAACTGAAGAAGGCTTAAATGATCAAGAGATATACTGGGCTTATGGGTCAGAAGACTCAACATTTGTTAAAGACGGAAATTCTCCCCCAAATGATCTTTAGACTCAATGCGGTTCTGATCATAATCCCATAATCTTCATAGAATTTGACAATTTCACTCAAAAATGAGTATGAAAACCAAAAGGACCTAAAAGAATCAAAACAATGTTTTTAAAGTTGACTTATTATACAGTGTGGTACTGGCAAAAGGATAGCCGTAGATCACAGAACAGAACAGAGGCCAGAAAAACAACTACAAACACGTGGGGAATTGATTTTTTGACAGCGTACTGAAGCAATTCAACTCGAAGAGGACAGTCTCTTAACCCAGTAGAGCTGGAATTAGACGGCTGTATACAAAACAAGAACAATGATGTTCTTACCTCACACTATACACAAAAATTAACTCTAAAAAGATCAAAGACCTAAATGTCAAAGCTAAGCTCTTACAATGATGCTGGTCCAAACATGGTAGTTACTAGCTACATGTAGCTGTTTTAAGTTTAAATGAAGTATAATTAAATATAATTAAAAATGCAATCCAATTTAAATGTAATTAAAAACTCAGTTCCTAAATCAAACTGGACACATTTCTCGAGCTTAAGAGCTACATATGGCTCATGACTACCAAAGTGGATGGTGCAACTGTGGGAAATGGAAATGAATCTAGTGAAAGAAAGGTCAGTGTTTGCTAAGACTACGGTGGGGTTAGGTTCTGACTCCAGCACGCAAGGGAACGTCTGGGGGTGATAGAAACGTCCTTATCTGGATTGTGGAGGAAGTTGCAGGGGTATGTAAATTTGTCACACAGTATACTTTAAGTGGGTACAATCTGCTTTATAAAAATCACACTTCAATAAAATTGATTCAAAAACAAAAATGGAGATTAGCAAAGGGAAAGGGCAGAGGGAGACGTGTACATACAGGCACCTGTGTATATGAAGAATATATCTAGTGCTTTGACTATGCTAGTTTGGACAATTTATTCCAATTTCTTACTCAGTTGTTCTCCTTACGTTTGCGGAAGGTGACTGTATGAACACACTGCAGTTTCTTATGCAGACTTATTTACTTATGGTCAGCTTCTGGTTGGCTGAGGAGAAAGGGCACAAAGATGTCATGCAGGCCCCAGGAGCCACTTGGCCAGCCCATGCTAGTGAGCGCTCACGGTGCACTGCGTGGGGTTAGACACTGAGCTCCAGAACAAAAAGGAGTGCCACAGCCTTGTGAGAGAGACAGACATGCACACCACTTCAACGCCAAAGAACAAAGCAAGTCAGACCAGGTAAATACAAAGCCCTGACAACGCAAGCAAGGGGAGCAAGGGGCCAGAGGTCTGAGGAGTAATGAGGGAAACGGAACGGAATCCAGTCTGGTTGGCGCACTGGGTTTTTGGGAGGGAAGAATGAGAGGCGGGGTTGGAGAGGGCAGAGAGGACAGAAGGGAAGAGCTAGAGGGTGAAACTCCTGGTAGCTAGTCCTGGCCAAGCCTTGTTCCTGAAGGCAACAGGGAGCGAGTGAAGGGCAGGGGCAGGGCGAAGACAACCACAGTTGGTAGCAGGATCAAGGGTGGGCTGAAGAGGGAGAAGAAAATCCCAGGAAGGAAGGAGGAAACTGGTTAGTTTTCATTCGGGTCCATTCCTCCTTCCTCATGTATTTCTTTGTCTTTGGAGGAAGGAAGGCTGAGGCGGGGATGAGCAAGCATTCAAGAGATCCTTGCGTTCTTCCTCTGTAATTTCCTATAATTTAATAAATGTAAAAAGTGTGGCATGTAAATTTCTCAGCTGACTTGTAAAGAATCTATCCAGAGAGAAGGCAGCGAGGGAGATGGCCGTTATCAAAAGATACAGCAGGAACACACCTGAGACCAGGAACAGCGATGATGTGTGTGACTTAAGGGCCACCACCGTGGCTCAGCTCCTGCAGCCAAGGAGGCACGGCCAACCGTGGTGGCTCTGAGTCCTCCTGGGTCCACGTGGGGTCCCATCACCCTTCCTACTGACCGGCAGTACTCCAACAGGCACTGCTGCTCAAACTGACCTGGCATGCAGAAAAACCACATTGGCCATTCCTGATGCAGACCCCTGGCTTCTCACTAATAGACGGAATGGGGCAAGACCAGAGGTCAGCATACTTTTCTTAAAAGGTCAGAATGTGTACAGATTTTAGATGCTGTCAGCCACATGGTCTCTGTTGCAACTACTACTCAATTCTGCCACTGGAGCACAAAAAAAGCCACAGACAACAGCTGTGGCTGGGGAGGGAGAGCGTATACAGGACAGAAGGTAAGAGCTAGATGTTGACACTCCTGGTTTCACAGACACAGACATGACTGTTTCCAATAAAACTATTTATGGGCACTGGAATTTGAATTTTACATAATTTTCACATGTCTTAAAATAATACTGTTAAGTTTTTCAAAGTATTTAAAGTGCAGAACACTAGTCTTAACTGTTGTGCTAAGGATAAAGAAGATTGGGGAGAGGGTCAAACTGGCCTCTCGCTGTAGCTTGCTGACCCTTGAGTGAGTCAAACTTCCTGGAGCAGAAATAAGGAGTATTTGAAAAGATGTCAACTTAGTGATCTATAAACCAGTGATTCCCTATCTTTTCACCAACAAATGTCACAATTCTACACATGGACTTTCTTTACATTTCTAATATTCAATAAATAGAAAAATATACAATGATAAAACGCTACTAAGCACTAAGTAATGTACATAAATATGAATTTTATTAACACAGTCTTTACATACGTGGTAGTACAATACACACAACATTATTTCTTCAATCTACAAAGTTTAATGTGCACAGAATGCAGAGGCCTCCTTGCGGAATTCTCAGTTGGGATTACTGCTCCAGATGAACATGATCATCAGTTCCAAGGACACAGCCAAGGAAGGCTTCCCATCCTCTATTAACGGATAACCTTTGTAATCAAAACATGCCATCATCCATGGTTAGAATGGCTCTAAGTCTGCCTGTAACCAGGGCAAAGAACCCTCCAGGGTACCTGCTGAGTCTAATGGATAAAAAGTGAGTTTTAGGGGTCCCTCAACAAACACCCTTCTTTGACTCCTCCTTCAGGGAATGGTAGTGGTGGGTGGACTATAATGGGAGGAAGGAGAGGCAGTTTTAAGAGTCTGGTTGATGGTGATTTTTTTTTAAAACATAGAGCTGAAAGACAGGAAAGAAAGAGAAAAAGAAGATCCTTATATTGCAAAACAGATTGGGGGATTTTTACTGGTATTAAATTGGTATGACCTGGGAAACAGTTTTAAAAACAGGAACCATAGTTTCTGGCATTACAAAAACCTGCAATAATCAGAATTCTGATTCAGACCTTATTTTGATGTGACCATAAAGATAACAGAACTATATTAGAGTTCTGTACTAGAACTCTGCAAAGCTGATGCCTCTAATAAAGACTGACCACCTTGGTTCCTATTACTTCCCCAAAGGGAAGGCGGACTCAATCAGCCAAGTTAAAAGTGGGGAAGTACTCACCTGAGACGGGTAAAGTGCAGACTGTTATCTGGAGATGTAAGTGTATGTTCTGGAGGGAGAACGGGTCTCATTCTGGGTACTGGGAGGCACATTTAAGAAATCCCAAATCAAAATCGTGTCATCGTGCGAGCTGCTGATGATCTGAAATTCATCAAACTGTAGCCGAAACACACGTCCAGAGTGTTCCTGGGAAACATATCAGCTTGATGAATAAAACGAGACCTTGACAATCCCTCTTATCTCATTACCAGGGAGCCGGCACAGGCTAAAAATACAGCTCCTTATCCAGGTTTCCTAAATAAGTCTCCAGAGCTTACTGAGCTTTGCCCTTCACCCAAGGAACACATATCCTGCTTCTGCTTCACGGGTTTTCTTTAATTTAACTTTGTATTCTAGATTCTGGCCCATTAATATGTCAAAGAAGAAAAACTGCCTAATCGTCTCGTCTCGCAACAATATTTAATACCTATTCTTGATACACTGTAAAAACTAGGCCCAGAAGGATAGTGTTTTTAACATGACCAAGCATACCTATCTCAAGCCACAGCCAACACTGGGCTTAGCGGTGAAGTATCATAAGTGCTCCTATTAACATCCAGAAGGAAACAAGAATGGCCCTGACTAAAGTTCTGCATGTTCTAGTCAACACAAGAAGGGAAGAAACAGAAGCTAAAACTATTAAAAATAAGAAAAATCAATCCATATTTTCAGACAACTGTCTCCTCAAAATTACAACAAAAGCAAACAGATTATTAGAAATAATGAGCTTGGTGAAGTGAGCTTGCTAATGAGCTTGCTAAAATAAAATTAACATATAAAAACAAGTATTCCTATATGCCAGCAATAATGCCTAGAATACAGATTGAGGGGAAAGTTCACCATAACATACAAAACGTGCTGTGTTGTAAAACACAACCCAGCCACAGACACCCATATTAGGAAATCTCCCAAACCTGCAGACAGGAAATACTTCACGCTCCAGGAGGAAACCAGTCCATCTACAAATGGGGAGGCCTGCTTTCATATTTTAAGCTGTGTTAACACTCCCGAGGAAAGAGCTCACAGTGATATGAATGTAAAATAGTCTCTGATTTTGACTAAACTAATGCAAGAGTCCCATTTGGCAGAAGGAACTCTGTGAGATGTAGAAGCTTTCCCGTGATGGGCTCGGGGAGGTCTATCTGCAGGTGGCCAACTGCCACCCCAGGGAAGCGCTTCCCATTCCAACAGGCCACATACCACCAGTGTGCGCAGACACAACGTGCTTGCTGGGGCTCGGGGGTCGAGAGCAGCTTGCAAGTCCCAGACTTTGATTTTCCTAGAAAGGAGAATGAGATCACAATGAGTGGGAAAGTTAACGTTTTACACACTGTCAAGCATTTCCTTGACAAAAAGGAGTGCATTTGAACTGCCTATATTAAAAGATAATGGGGACCTGCTGATGTTTTGACAAGGTATTTAAACCAATTACACTTGCTTTGGAAGAAGTAAGGACCTACACATTCTCAGAATTGCTGAGATGGTGAAGAACTATTATTTGAGGGGATACAAGAAAACAACTTCATGTCATCTAAATTCAGTTCCTGACTTGATAATCTGTGTCGCCAAATCCATTCATCAGGGGCTCTCTAGGGCTGAGTAGGTGCCACTGACGGAAGCTAGGGCTCTTGGTGAAACTCCAAGGATGCCTTTCTCCAGCCTGAGCCAACGCTGGGAGTTAATGATAGGAGTGTGGACATGCCAACTCACTCAGTGAGGTGTATGGAAGGTCATCTTGAAAGGTTTATGGTTGCCATTTGCTCATTTTAAAAGTCATGAGGCTTTTTAAAGAGGAGGTGTCTTTAAAGAGGATGTACCAAAAGGGGAAAAAGAAATTTATCACTGAACTCACCATACACACACAAAAAAGCCTGGTTTAATTTAGGGCTGGGACAAAGAACTGAATTTCCACACAGCCTAAGCTACTCCCTTCAGTTTATGATAATGGTTAAAAGCATAAGCTTAGTTTATTCTCTGGGCCTGAGTGTCCCCACACATCAAGTGGTGTCACACCTGCCATCCACCATTACGAAGGAAATATTAACACCTAGCACGGGGCCCAGCAATACACGGCTGCTTCATAAGCAGTACTTCCTGTTCTTCTTCATACAGTTATGGCTGTGCCATTTGAAAATCTGAAACACATACCCATCATAGGCCCCGCTGACAATCCTCTTGTTATCAAACCGGATGCATCGGACTAATTCTTCATGTCCCTCGAGGACTCTCAAACAGGCGCCACATTCAATGTCCCACAGCCTTCAGTGAAAAACAGAGCTCTGTGAGCCAGCCTCACACACGACCGCACTCTCCACACCGTCTTCGCCATCCTGGGAGCCCTTACTTCTGTCTCACTCCTGCCACATTACACACATTCAAGACACGTGTGTGTGTCTTATTCGGGTATTTTTTAAGAACTTGGGAAGAAGCCTTACTTTTCACTGTATTTCATTTTATATAGTTTGAAACTTTTAAAAATCATGTTGTTATTATTTAAATAAGACCAACAGATAAGAAATTTCAATTATATTTAGCGCCTAGGCATTCTAGTAAAGTCTGAATTGATGAAACCAAGGAGTCAAATGATCTGGGAAGGATTTTTCTGGGGGAGTTGAGGATTGTAGGCTGTAAAGAAGAAAAAGCATATGGGTGTAGGGGGGATAAGAGAGACGGCCCAGGGGGTTAGGCTTCCAACCCAGGCACTTGAAGCCTGGAGACCACGAGGCCCACTGTGATTAGGAGCAGTGGACCAGCTGGTGGTCTCCTCTCCCGATTAGCTTAGGGACATCCCCTTCCTACGACCGACTGCAACTCAGGCTACCCAGGGCACAGTGGGTATCTCTCACTGGGTGTATGTCTTAAAATATGAAGCCACTGACTACATACAGCCCTTTTCTCTGTATACAATTTATGTAACAATTCTGGAAATAGAGGTTTTTTTCTATTATCGCTGCTATGTCTACATTATTTGCAAAAAAAAGAAATCACAGTAAACTAATATGCACAAAGCTATCAAATCTATATTGATGTTTTCTTAGCCTCCAGCAGTAGAGCCCAGTAGCTCCTGTCACATAGCCAATGACTATTCTATCCTAAGCAATAGCTCTCAACAATCAGTGAGGGTGGCTTCCTAACCCACTGTGAAGACAGCCAGTCAGCACTGCCCTATGACTCCAGAGGTTCCCTTCCTTCAACTAGACAGCAATGCACATTATTATTTTGCAAAAGCTGAGAGATTCCAGTGAGGAAGTTATGGATTGTTTATTGCTGAAATATTACATAATGCAAAGCACAGAGAATGCAACAGAACGAAGATTCAAATTCTCACGGACTTTTATGGTATCTTCACACTTAAAATGGTAAAGAAAACTCTTGGCAGTTATAGCTATATTGTATCTGCTTTCATTCTTTTTTTAAAAAAATAATCTTGAACCGAATCCGTAGTTTGCTCAAACAGCCAATCTGTTTATAAAAGTTACCAGCAGATGTTGGGATGGTGATGACACTCCCATCTGTTGGGGAGAGGCAGGAGCTCACAGGTGAGGGAAGCAGAGCATCAGGCTCTGTTCTGGGGCATTTGGTAGGAAGCGATTTTGGGTGGAGCTGAGGTTGTAAAACCCTGTGCACTGGGGGAATCTTGCAGGAACACCCAGGACATACACAATTCACCCACTTTAGTATGCAGAGCCAGACACACATAGAAAAATTACCTGAAGTGTGCTTATCTGAAGCAGCCCCCAGACCAAGTCTGTTGAGCATTAGGACTGAGAGAGACGTCAACACGATGGCAACAATGAGCCCCCCGTGTCGGCACAGCCGCTTCTACCCACCTTATGGTATTGTCTGATGACCCGCTGACAACCAGCCGGTCCCGGTACTGGAGGCAGGCAATGCCGCGCTTGTGTCCATTCAGAGTGCGGACAAACTCACAGGTGCTCGTGCTCCAGACCTGCAGGCAATTAGCAATACTGTCAAGAACGGATGCGGAAAAGCTCTCGACAAGCTACCTTAGAACAAAAGCAGAGCTGCTAAGAACGACCAAAACACTTGGCAGGAACTGTGCTGCGGAGGCTGGGGACAGGCTGGACAGCGCGGCGCTCTCTTGGCTGGGGAGCGACGGAGCTGCAGCGAGGGAGCTGTGAGGCCCCCAGACCCTGAGACCTTCCCAAACAGAACTTCTCCTGGAGCCTTCCAACAGTCATTTGCCTAGAGGGGAGGGTTTGGGCCAGACCTTATGGTTTTATGCCAGCTGACATGTCAAACCTAATGTAACTGATGTGAAAAGGCTTCACCTTTTACATCCTCCTCTTTTCCAGCAGAGTTTCTCAAACAGCTCCATTTGTTTTGACACACCACTCCTAATATTATGTATGTGAAATAAATAATCCCCCTTTTGTGAAGCTGTCTGCAAGACTCAGATGTCCACAAACACACTTAATATAGGCCAAATGAAACACAAAGCAACCAATGTGCCCTGAATTATTTTATTAGCTGCATTTGTAGTTGAATGGGATGACTAGATATCCAAAGGCAAAAGGGTGAAGTTGAATCCCCATGTCACATTTACTTCAACGTGGATCAACGACCTAAATGAAGGAACTGAGACTATAACCCTCAGAAGAAAACAAGAGTAAATCTCTGTGGCCTTGTGCTAGGCAACTTCTCAGATATGACAGTAAAAGTACAAGTAACAACAACAACAACAAATTGGTAAGCTGAATTTCATCCAAGTTAAAAGTGTTTCAAAGGACGCTATCAAGAAAGTGAAACCACGGGCTTCCCTGCCTTCACTTTCTTCCAGGGGTTAAGAATCCACCTTACAGTGCAAGGGACATCGCTTTGATTGTTGGTTGGGGAAGATCCCACGGGCTGCGGGGCAACAAGCCTATGCACCAGAGCCTGTGCTCTGCAAGAAGAGAAGCCACCGCAATAAGAAGACTGTGCAACGCAACAAAGAGTAGCTCCTGCTTACCGCAACGAGAGAAACTCCACGTGCAGCAACAAAGACCGCCCCCCATAGCCAAAAAATAAAAAAAATTAAAAAATTTTAAACTTTATCTGATAAGGGACTTGCAACCAGAATATGTAAAGAACTTCTGCAACTGAATAATAAAAAGACAAATAATCTAAGCTTTGCAATGAGCAAAAGATTTAAGTAGATGTTTCTTCAAAGAACTTATAAAAGTGGTCAATAGGTACATGAACAGATGCTCAACATCATTAGTCATTAGGAAAATGGAAAGCAAAACTGCAGATATACTACTACTAAACACCTTCTAGGATGGCTATAATAAAAAAGACACACACACACACGTGTTAGTGAGGACATGGAGAAATATCTGGGATGATATTATGCAACATCTGTTTTATAATAGGGCCCAAACTCTCTTGGCTTGCAGACACTGGTCTTGCACAAATTGGTGTGACTGAGTGATGAGTGAGTTGCTATAAATCCTACTTTTTCAGCTTCCAGGCTAACCAATCTGAAGTTTGATGCAATCTAGTCTTGATGTGTGGAACTAGATACTAGAATGCTGGCCAGTATAGGTCATAAAAGGAAGGTTTCTGATGAAGTCACTTTGAAAAACAGTTTGACAGTTCCTCAAAATGTTCAACACAGAGTTACCATCCCAAGACAATTAAAAATATATGTACTTGCAAAAAATTTGCACACAAGTACTTATGGCAGCATTATTTATAATAGATAGAATGTGTAAACGATCGAAATATTCATGAACCAATGAATGGATGAAGACAGTGTGGAAGATCCACACACAGAAGCTCACTGAGCCATCACCAGGAGTGAGGTGCTGACGCACGCTACGAAGCACGTGGCTGAACCCCAGAAACACCTCGCTCCCTGAAGGAGGCCAGACACAGAAGCCACACGCAACATACGATCACAGTTACCTTAAACATCCACAGCAGGCAGATCTACAGACCGAAGGTAGATTGCCAGGCGTCAGAGGAAGAGAACAGCGGTTGACTGCTAACAGGCATGAGGCTTTTACGGAGGGTGATGAAAGATTCTGAAACTAGTGAGAGTCAAACACCACTATGGACACACTAAATCACTGAGAGGTGTGCTTTAAGGTAATAAATCTCCTGGTATGTGAGTTCTGCCTCAATGGGCTGCTGTAAGAATGAAAGGAAAGCTAGGCGCTTTGGAAGTTCACAAGGATGCTGGGATCAGCACCGCGTTTACTGCGTCTGACGGATCGCCCGGACTGCAGCTGCCTATCACGTGCCTGCCTCACACCGCACGTTGAGCTCCTTGGAGGCAGGGGCGTGTCTTGCCCAACACTGCATCTTCAGCATCGAGCCCAGGGCTGATGATACGTCAGGCTCTCAAGGTTAGGTGAATAAATCAAACTCCAGCTCTGCCACTGACTAGCTGTGTGGTGGTCTCCAGCCCAGCCCACCTGTAAAACGCGGCTCAACAGGAGTGCTGAGAGGCTGGAGTGAGGCAGCGATGGGAAGCACCCAGCGCAGGACACACGTCTCACAGGAGCTCTCTTCCCACGGAAAGGCCATCAACAGTAACAATTTCTTTCCTGAGACAGAGGACTGCCCGTGACCCTCTTCTCAGACCTTGCCTATGACTCTAGAAGCAAAGAATGAGCACGCCTTGATGTCTCCCAAGCACAAATGGAGGAGAATCGAGATCTTGCCAGATGTGAGGCTGGTATAAGCCACCTCGGTTTTTTCTATGTGCAGAAGGGATGGGAATAAACAGAGTTCTCACTGTGGACACACTCACTTTGATGGTCCTGTCCCCAGAGGCGGACACTATGTACTTGTCGTCAAAGTCCACGACGTTGACAGCAGCCCGGTGGCCGACAAGGACCCGGCGCAGAGTGATGTCGGTGGCAGAGGCCATGTCCCACACGGCGATGGAGCGGTCCTTGGAGCAGGTCACCATCAGCCCATTGCTGAACCGCAAGTGGAGCACAGCCTCGTTGTGGTGGATCAACGTGTTCAGAACTTCGCCTGTGTTCACATCCCAGACTCTAGCGCAGAACAGAAGAGCACAATGCTTAATTACTGAGACAACCAGGAAGAGACTCCAGAGTCTGTGCTCTGGGCCCACTGTCAGTACTAACCCTAAGAGCAGGCTGGGAAAGTGTGGACGTCACACGTACTTGGTGACTGGCACCTGACACCATGCTTAAGAGGAGACCCCAGAAGCAATTTTTCTATCTGCAAAGAAATGTTCAGATGGTTTCAAAAAGGTCAATTCTGCCCAGGTATTCAGGGATGGTGTTTGCAGGTGTTGTGCTGGTGACAAAAAATGATTCAAGACATCCTTGGGCTTTGCAATGAGCTCAAGATGACAGAGAAGATGGCTTGGTGGCTGGGTTTCAAGCATGAGGTTCTTTATGGCCTTTGGCAAGCTTCTGAGTCTATTATTTATCCACTGCAAACTGGAGACTGGAAGTCAAGGTGTCTCCTAAATCACCACACCAGTCTATTTACCCGACTGCTTTATGGACAAAGTCAGCATCTCCAGCTCCTTTAACCTTGAGGGATGGGGTTCCTAGGGGCAGTCCGTCACATCACAACTTTTCTGTAACCCCAAACTCCTAAGGGTACAAGTTCATGTGGAGGAGAGGAGGAAGATTCATGCTTCTGGGGCTGAGACATGATCTTTGTCGGCAGGAGCAGCCTGAAGCCCCGAGTCAGGCAAAGGATATAGGCGTGCTGGTGACTATCTCTATCTCTTAGGTGCGCCTGTAAAACAACCCTCTTCAAGTCTCTGACTCACCCTAGGAGAGGCATTTCCTTTCCTCCACACGGCAGGCCCTCCTCCGGCTACCAGCAGTCCAGCTGAGGCTGTACCATATTATCTCTAGGCTCTGGTAAACTCATCACTACACCAAAATCCAAAACTATCTGGAGTGAAAAACGTCCTTGTCCCAGGGGTTTAGGAGTAGATCCAAGTAAGGTTTCCTTTCTACTCTCAATCCCAACCGGCGACCTCAGCCTCCCTTCTACTAGAGACCACCACCACTTCTGTCTTCACCACCTGGGCCTTGCTGATGGCATCTGAGAACTGCAGTCTCCACTACTGGAAAAGCTACATGATACCAACACAGTCTTGAGTGATAAGAACGCAGGCTCAAAATTAACTGCAGGAGTAAATTATTTGCCTCTCTGGCCTCAGTTTCCCCAAACTACACCTATATAAAAGAAGGCACTCTTCACCTATTTGGAAAGGTTTCTGTGAGAATTCAACAGGAAAACATCATACAAAATATCTGGCACATTATTAAAAGTGCTGCAAATAACTGCCTCCGATTCTTTCCAGTATCCGTAGGTTACTACCCATCACACTCCTACAACACCCTGCCTCCTTCCTCTACCCTCTGGAGCATGGTCTCTGGGGAAAAGCTAGCTTGATACGAGATAATGTGCTTTTACAGGAAAGCAAGTTGCCATCTCTGTAACGTATGGTAATGGGAATAGGACCTACTTAACAAAGTTAGCTTTCCTGTCTATTTTGCTCTAATGCAGCTATACCAAAAGTGGTTTTAAATAGAGCATACAAAAACATATACACGGTATGCATGTACTTTATTGCAGAAGAGGGTATGAACCTCAATCTTCTCATGGAAGGTATACAAGTTCAGACTAATGAAGCCATATCCTCACCTCACTGTGGAGTCTGAAGAGCCAGTCACAATGACACGTTCATCATACTGGAGACAAAGGACAGAGCCAGTGTGGCCCGTTAACACTTTCAAACATTCCAAGCTGGTTTTATCCCAAATCTATTGAGACAAGATCAACCAAAAACAGTAATTTAGTATATCACATTCTGATTAATGTTGTTATCTCACCTTATTTTCTAAATCATAAAACAAAAACAAAGCTGTGTTCCAGTAAATAAGAGCAATAAACATCAAACAGGTGGTAAATGACGAGAGGGGAAGAGGCAATATTGAACAACTTCCAGAACAGATGTACTATTTGGTTTACTTTGTCCCCGTAACTACTGTGTCCACTATACTTAGCAGCCTTATATGAAGAGAATTTTTAAATAAACTCTGCGAAAAGAGTTGGCTCGCCCTCTGGAAAACAATATGACAGTATCTATTAAGAGTCTTTAAGAACGCACACCCTTCACCCATGACACTGTTTACAAAAAATTTAAGATGAAAAATGTTCAGCATCTTACAAAAAATTTCACAGAAAATTATGGAGAGTTTTTAATGAGAAAATACAATGCTTTATTAAGTTATGTTTTTCGAAAAGTCAGACTAAAAGTCATCCAGGTAGTGACATAAACACTATGTATGTTTTAAACCAAAGATTAAAAGAAAGTAAAATGGTGACAGTTGGCTCTATACTCTGAGTGTTTTCTCCCTTCTTTTGATCTTTCCAGTGGTTTCCAAGTTTTTGAGACTGTTCACAAATAATGGGAAAGATGGGAGGTGATTTTCTTCGAAGACTGTATTGTTAAAAATAGATTCTTGTGGACCTATTTCTTGGGGCTTCCCTGGTGGTTCAGATTGTAAAGAATCTGCCTGCAATGTAGGAGACCTGGGTTCGATTCCTGGGTCAGGAAGATCTCCTGGAAAAGGGAATGGCTACCCACTCCCTTGCCTGGGGAATTCCATGGATGGAGGAGCCTGGCGGGCTATCGTCCGTGAGGTCACAAAGAGTCAGACACGACTGAGTGACTGACTAGCACTTGCACCTCTTTCTTCCCTTGTAAAAATACTATCCTAATTTGCAGTGTTCCTAAAGTTAACTACAAATGGCCAACACAAATTATGATAGTATGCTCTCACTAAAAACATGCATGCATATGTTTATAGTGGCTCTCTCTATTCATAATTGTGAAAAACTATAAACACAAATGTCCTTCAATAGGTAAATGGATAAACACACTGTGGTGTAACCATAAAAAGGAATGCTACTCAGCAATAATAAGGAATCAACTATTGTTAAATGCAACAATGTAGCAGAATCTCAAACGCACAATGCTAAGTATAAAAACCTAGACTCAAAAGGTTTTACTAGGTGAGCCCATTTATAGGACATTCTCAAGAAGGCAAAATTATAGGGACAGGGGAAAAAAAAGATCAGTAGTTGTCAGCGCCGGAGGAACAAAATAGGTAAACACAAAGAAGCAGGACCAAGAATCTGGGGGATGGCAGAACTATTCTGGATCCTGATTACTGTTAAGGTTGCACAACTATCTGTGCTTATCAAAACTCACAGACCTTTACACCAAAAGAGCATATGTAAATTATAACCAAAAGTTAAAAAATCACACATTTTCTTAGATATGAGAAAATAAGCTACAAACAATATGAAAAAAAATCTGTTAGCACCATTAAACATGAAAAGAAATGATCCAGTTTATCTCCTACTGAAAAGAGAATAAAAACAATATAAACTGCTCTATCATTCTTTTGTGTTACCAACTTAGCCTTTCACAGAAACCATAAAAGGTAATGACTCTTGATTTATGTGCAAGTTAGCAACACTTTCACCAGCTAGCAAAGTAACCAAAAGCCCTGTGATACTGAGAGATTCTCTACTTGCACCTAAATACAGAATACAGAAAGTGAATGTGCTTCAGGAAGGGAAAGAAGTGAGAGGATCCAGGGGTCTAGTGTTAGTAGAGGGCAGACAGCTGCCAAGATTGAGTGAAAGAGATAAAAACCAATCAGGAGGAAATGGAGAGACTGTTACATCTAGCGCCTAACATGTAACCACAGTTCTAAAAATAATGCATACCAAATGCAGTCATTTACCTTAATGGAATTGTCTCGCAGGCCGCTGATAATTTTCTCGTCGTCATACTGTAAGCAGTAGACGCCTTTGCTGTTCTCAGAGCGGCACTGAATCCGCTGCAGGTTGTGCCGCCCACACCGCCAGTTAGACTCTATAGTCTGGGGAAAGGAGGCGAGAGATGAGCTTCCGTGATTCAACCGCTCTATCAGCGTGCAGTCTTTGGCATTTCAGAAACAGCACACCAGGGATACTCCATCTTGGTCTGATAGCTGTCTGTGGATAGGAATTAAACTTTTTTCCAAGTAAGACATTAGCCCAACAATATTTTTCCTCAAACCTTCACTGCCCATCTGGCAACTATCACAAGATTTCCAATGAGTGTGGGTTGGGTTTGGAAAAAATGGCCTGGATACAATTCAACATGCTTAAACAGTGCTATTTGCACCCAAAACATACAAACAAATAGTAACTCACTGGATCATTCTTTAATGCCACTTAAAATCCTTGGCAGAAGACCACCACTAACATAAGCATATACTAACCACCTGCGTATCTATGCAAAACACTGATTGTTCTGATCAGTGAGAAAACACACTGAGAACATGCTGACTACTACAGAGAGAACTGCATCCTCCATTTCTAATCTTCCACAGACTGAAGACCCTTCAGAGTAAGAAGGGCACATTCCAGTCCTGATTTTCATTCTTTCATCATTCATTCAGCACTTACTGAGATGCTGGATACTCCAGGTATGGACTGTGCCAGGCAAGGGGATGAAAAGATTGACAGGAAGCATAGCTGGACACACACTAAATCATGTTTATTTGGTTCAATGATCCATGCATTAACCTTGGAAGGAAGTTCTCATTACTTCCCTTTTACAAACAAAGAGTTTAACCTGCCTGGGGCCACAAAACTAGTAACTGGATGAGCTGGCAACCACACCCAGTTCCCTCCTGACTCTGAGCCTATGGTTTTCCTTTTAAAATGTGCAGTGTCCACAAAGTATAGAGGCAATGAACTCTGAACTTACAAAGATCAGTAACAACTCCACATAAAATATCAGTGTCAAATTAGTGATTAAAAACTGTAAGTGCTGCAGGACTTAAAGGGTCTTATATAGTGCTACGGCCTGAGACCAGTGGGCAAAGTTTAATAAGGAGGTGGGCCATGCCCAGAACACTAGGCCTATCTCTGGTAGTGGATGTCAGGGATTTTTAGGACAAAAAGACACAATGTTTCCACTAAGGACAACCAAAGTATAAATTCCTGATTCTTGAAATTAGGGGACAATAGGGACTACAATAATTGGTTATTCTAGTTCAAAAGACATATCTGAGTAGTTAAAAGCTTAATTAATTGCTTAAGTGAAGAAAGGAGATAAATCTCATTTTTATTCACAAAGTTAAGCACTTAATTACTGGCTCTTCTGACATCTAACAAACCACATTTCTTATTTTGAAGGCAACACACTTCTGTATGCTCTAAAATGTTAAAATTTACTGAATGTTATATGCCAGGTACCACGCTTCCGTAATACTATGCCATGTGTTTTATACAGCTTATAATATTGATTTGATCATCATGACTCTGAAGCCAAAATTATTATTCTCATTTTACAGAAAAAGAAATTGAGGATTGGAGATATGACACATATATACTTAAAAAGAAAATGCCTTCTCATTTTTGGCCTCAGTACTTAACACAGGAAGCCTGGAAATACATGCTCTGTTCTCAGAGTTCCCATACATGGCCTTGAGAGAGGGCAGGATCACACATTTCCAACAACCAGGGGGATGCAAAGAGGTGCCATGGAGGTCCCAAGAGCGAGAAATAGCTCATCTGTCCATCTGCTACCAAATGAGAGCTTCTTAGCCATCATCATCATCTCTAGTGCGTCTATAAAATGTCAGACATAAAGCCACATTTCAAAAACAAAACAAAAATTTATTCCACTGTGGCTACTGCTATCAAGGTAGATGAAAAGACCTGCCTGTATAAGCAACTTTATAAAAAGGGATCCAGACAATAAAGAATCTCTGAACTTGAACTCCGTGCTGGGAACCATTTAGAGAAATGCTGTATTTTTAGAGAGTGGCTGAGCCACTTCAGCATGCTAAGCACACCAGGAAAATTCTGACTCAGGAGGCTGACCTGCTGGTAACAAGCCTTATTCATGACCAGTGACTCTTGTCAGTGGTTACCAGTATTCAGGCTATACTCTTGGGGCCCAGAAAGTTGCTACTGAATGTGACTCCATATAAACCCAAAGTATTTCAAAGATGAATACATAACCTGTCTTCTCAATATATTTGGTATTATTTTTAAAATTCAAATCACCATTCTTAGTTTTAAAACATACACAATTGCTTTAAAATATTATTGAATCAGTAAATAGCTTTGCTACCCTATATTTCAATGAACAGAAAAAGCACATTTACTATCACTATTTTTTTGGGGGGGGGGATTTTTTTTTAACTTTGGTATGGGAATCCTCAAACTAAAAAGAATTTCCTACATGCCCTCCCACTACTCTAAAATGTTTTCTAGAGCCCAGTGACTTGGTTATAGACGATTACTGCACTTAAAAGTCCTGAGGACGCAGCAGAGAGACACTGGGTAAGGCAACACGATCAGCCTGCGGTACACCCATCCCCTGAGATGTCTGGACAAAGACCACCACCCAACATAAAGGGCCAAGCCAAATCTCTAGCTCCAACTCTGATACAGAGTCAGAGGCCAGAATCTCTCAAAAGCTCTGCTAGAATCTCTCAAAAGCTCTGCTTTCATTCTAAGTCAAGTAGATGTTAGGAAATAGCTTAGCTTCTCAAACTGAGGAGGAGCCTAATTTTCTAGAATATATTTCCAAACTTTAAAAGAAAAATCTTACCAAATAATTTTTGATGGTCATTTTAGGAAGTTCCCATCGAGGGCTATTTTAAAAATTATTAGGTTCCTGAATCCCAAAACAAAAGCAGCTTGTTTCAAAAATGCCAGGAAAGGGACACTAAGCCAGATCCGGCAGCTGACGGCTCCGCTGCACACCGACCCTGTCTAACTCCCAAGACCTCACTCTTCTCAAGTCTCGGGGCCACCCACAAAAGAAAGCAACACTTCCTGCTGACTGTGCCTGCCCAAAATACTACCTACCACTGCATTTGACGACCTCAACTCTTATTAGAATGCTTATATAAGCCAGGTCTTTTTCAGAAAAAAACAGACCTTTTAAAATGGAAGGCAGCCCATTGTGGCAGAAAATACCTAGTCAATTAGCAGTTCTGGCAAATGACTTGGGACTATTTGAGCTGCAGTTTTTCCTCTTCTGTAAAAATGGAAACCATATACTTTCTCAAATCTACTGGAAGGATCAAATGAGATTACGTGTGTAAAGTGTTTATCACAGTGCCTACAAATGGCACCAGTGATGCTCTTCCACATTTATAGAGAACAATGACCAAAAGGAGTAGGCGGTGATGAAAAACTCTCAACCAAATTGCCAGGAACTGCTGTCTCGGTCTAGGTTGATCTTCAACGCTGACCAGCCTGAGCCCTCCCCAACCATTCCCAGGAAGGGGCTCAACCTTCCAATGCAATTCAACAATCACCTTACTGCCAGCAGCAGGAATGCAGGGCATCACAGGTGCACCTTTTTAATGGTGCAGATACCTGCCTTTCACTTGGACATTGTGTGGTATGGCTACTGTAGAGGAATATTTCATGTTTTTGAGAACTTTTAAAATCCCCTTACCCTGTGCAAATTTTCAAAATAACTGGGAAAGTAGCCATGATACACAGAGTATACAGCAGCATTTAAATTGGCAATAGAGTGAAAACAGATGTCTGAGTATGAAGGAATAACATTATTTTTAGAAGCCTAAACACAACTGGGTGGGTGGGCAAGTTTTGGCATTTTCTGGTTAGGACAATGTTAATATCAAGTCTGCAAACCACAAAAAAGCTCCCCACTTTCCCTGAATAAAATGTGGTTTATTAAAAGGTGCGATACAACACACCATCATTTTACTAGTGGTCTGTTCCAAGGAGAGGGCTTCAAAGGCTTTAATCCAGAGAATTTGAAGGAAAAAAAAAAAAAGGAAAAAAAGGCATTCTACATGAAAGAGTTTGTCACTACTCTGAGATGACAAAGAGAAAAATCCAAGTTCAGGACATCAGAACTCTGACTGATCAAGCCTACTATAACAACTCCCATCTCCCTGTTGAGGAACGCCTAAAGGCATGGTAGGACAAAAAGGGTTTTGGACTAAAAATTTTGGTTCTGACAATTTGAGAAATGAATTAAATCACTGTGGCAAAGTACCTAACAGTAAGCTCCTATTAATAATGACGATGATGGTAACAATTAAGACTCTAGAAAGCAATGGCAATATGGTTGTTTATTTTAGGACTGTGCCTCAGGTTTTCCAGGAATTCCTTCTCGATTCAGAGGCTCTCTAAACTCTCTCCCTCCCCCCCAACCCCTTCCCCTCTTCCCTTCTACCTGTGTGTGTGTGTGTGTGTGTGTGCGCGCGCGCGCGCGTGCATGTGTGTGGCAAGAATACCCATGAGATGAACCTTTGCAGAAAGCTAAGAATTGTTATTCTCTCCAGGCTTCATTTCTTATATTCTCATTTCCTGAATAATAAGGCTTGGCTACACTAAGCCAGGTTCCCTACTCTTCTTAAAAATTAGCCAATTCCTCTTGGGTCAGTGTGGAAGGGCAAGGTCATCTGCTTGTCAGAGCCAAATATGGGGATGTATAGTTCCAGCACATGAGCTAGAACTGTCCAGGCAGAGCAAGAAGGAGAGAAAGCAAAAGGTGCTGTGAACTGGCAACCTTGCAGAGTATGTGGGGAAAAACACAGACTCTAAGCTTGTGTATCAATGGTATCTTGTGAGAATTACAAGCAATCAATAATCTATATAAATCACACAACACAGTTCATGAATATACTGCAAGGGCTCAGAAGAGGGTACCTGTAATTACTATAGTTTGCTTGTGAGGGCTTTATACCAGCCACATGGTAACAGCCAAGCCTGCGAGTCTCCCATTTGTTTGATCCATGGATCACTGAAACAACTCTCTACTTTTCGTATCCACCCAGGAGAAGATAAAACACACTTACAAAGGAGAGGTAAAGAACTCTATTTTGATGAAGTACCAGTGATCTCTAGTGTAAAAAAGGCTGTATTGAGTGCAGAAGAACATAAGGTTGATCAGAGACTCAACTACCCACTGCCTGTGTGATCATGGGCAAGCTATTTAATCTGGGTAAGCCTCAGATTCCTCAACTTTAAATCAGGACAGGGCTTACCCTTTCAAGCACTGTCCAGAGTGTAAGATGAGAAAATGCACTATAAAACACTTAAAGCATCTATGACAAGTAATCACTCCATACGCAGTACATTATTTTTATTATTATTACTACGAGTGAATGTACCAAAGCATGAAACACCAACCCTTACACTAAGAGACCTCACCCACAAAAATCTGGAGGAGACTCTTGTGGCCTACCAGTGGGTTTTCCTCAGCCACACTCTAGGAACCACACTGTAGACCACCGCGATGTAGAGGTTTTGCATCAAATGGGGTTTTGCCCTATAGCTCTGCTTTCCCTCACATCTGCCTCCTCCACTAACTTTTAAATGTTATTTTAGCCTGAGGAAATGGTTATGTTAGGTGGTGTCACATACTGTCATGCCACAGAAAACTGAATTCATATTGTAGGTTACGAGAGTACTCACGAGAATTAAAATAATCTATGTCACCAAATCTTCAATCTGATCAAAGTCCTTGCAGAGTTCCTATTTATTAATGATTGATCTTAGACATCATCCTTCTTATAATGAAGGACTTGCTAAAAATTATTCAAGGAAATTTGAAGATATGTTATAAAGAATAGTTGGGAGGAAAAAAGTAAAAAGTAATATAGTTTCTAAGATATATGCATGAGCAGTCTCAGTGAAACTACATCAGGGTAAAAGACAATCCCTCTTACCTGAAACACACACACCAATTTAAGGTCCAAGCTAACACTATGTCTCAGTTACTAACACTGTTGGAGCAATTTATTCTAAGCTTTGAACTGTCAATAAATCAATTAATTCCTAAACTTTAGGATTTGTCTGGCAAAAGCTTTAACTCACTTAAAGCTTTACTTCCCTAAAAGGTTACTTTACAGCTCATTTTAGGGAACAGAATACTCAAGACAACAGCTTGCATTTGAAATAATGATATTCCAGTCACATTGAGATTTACCATTAACCGAACAGTTCCATTAGTTCACATCACATCTGCCCTAAAAAGAAGTGGGCGGCTACAAAAAGCACATGTTTCTCTATTAATGAATTTTGGCACAATAACTTTTATGCCTATCACCTGGGGGTGAGGATTACTTCACATTTGGGAAGCCGAGTATAACTTTATGGGTGATACAGCATTGCCTAGCAAAGGTTGAACTTTTTTTTTTCACCAAGGAGGAAATAGTGAAGTAACCAAGACCTGCCAAGAACACATGTGAAAGAGTTAATGAGAAATGCCTGTGCATGTCTTTCCTGGTTCAAGGAAAAGGGCTAAATAATAAAACCGAACTAATTAGACACATGAACAATATCAAACATCTCCAATGTCTCTCATCAAGTTCACAGAGTTTTACTGGTCTGGGGAAGTTGCACTCAAATCCAAAATGGTCCACGAGTGTAATTTGCTCTATAAAAACCACTTAACTATTGCTTAGAATCATATTGGAATCCCTTTAATGAAAAAGTAAGGGAAATTTACGGAGGAAACTGCGACTGTGCCTTCTCTAGTTCTCTAGAGGTGGCTCAAAAAGGTGAAACTACGTTTACCTGAAAAACTGGGCCTTGGATTTTGGAAATTTCATCAAATTAAAAAGGTAATTTTGGATTAAGGTTTCAATTAACTGGCAGCCTTGCAAAAGCATTTCACATTTTAGAAAAGTTAGGCATTTTTTTAATACAAAAAGGCACTATCCAATCTGAAGAATTAAACATTGTAATGTGCAGATTACACATTTAAACATATTTGCTCTAAGACTTCACCTTAAAAAAAAAAGACCTGTTCTATGACTTTTAGATCAACTGAAAACTAAGCGCATAAAAAAGATAAATCATAAAATTACCTCTATATCCTGGATAATCTTTGGGTATAATGACCTATAAAATGAATTGGGAGGGCCATCTGTTGGTCTGTTTTTAAACAGGTACTGATCCCTGGCAAATAAAAACAAACAGATGTTACATTTTTGCACATAAAAGGGTGAATTTTATTTAAACATGGTGCTTACAAAGTTGTATCTTTCAAGTCTTTTGATTTGCATTGAGCTTTAACAGTTCAAAAGCAGGATTTCTGACAATTAAATGTACATGTTTGATATAAGTTTTTATTTGCTGAATACCCAACACAATCCTCTAGCCTTTCATTCTACAGTTCAATAAAAAGGGCTAATATAACTTTGTGAAAATCTGACTTAGTACACATCAAATCTCTTCCTATAAAGGAAACACAGCCCTCGCCACCACTCACGCCACCTCCTGTGTGTCCTAGCTTGGCACTCTTTCTCTGTGCTAACTGGGCCAGACTACTGACATGTACAGACCGATAAAGCTGCATCTCAGAGACGATGGTTGTCTCTGAAAAATCCTGCCTGCTGTATACCTCCCGTCTTCCACCAGGATCAACATCTAACAGCATAATGGCATTATCTGACTTTCTCACGACTCCCTTTTCCGTGTCTACCTCTTGGTAATGGGACCAACGCCTAAGGAAAATGTGAAAGGAAAAGCATAAACATAGAGCTTTGAAAAGTCAAACTGCTCCAACTGTATAATACATCCAACAGTTATAAATATAAAGGAAATATGCATTTCAGAAGAGGTTATTCTAACAGCTTTAACTTTCCTCCTCTCAACTCTTGACCACGCATCTTTCTCCACTTGTTTAAAATAGGCCAACACATTAAGCCAGTATTTATAACTACATTTTTTAGTACTCAAACTGACCCTAGGTCAAAGAAACTGTCTTTCAAGGGGACAAGCAACCTGAATACTTACCACCCTCTTCTTTCTGAAAGTCCCTTCCACAGAGGATCAGTGCGCACCATTCGTTCAATCAGCTTCTTCCAAAGCATCCCTTCAGAGATCACTCGCTGCCATTCTTTACACACCAGCTCTGCTGCACACAGAGATCTGGCATCCAGGTAGGAAAGAATGTTTTCTGCTATGTGATCTAAGCCTTGCTCTACAAAATACAAAAAGCAATGAAGGAATAGGAAGGGAGACGGAAATGTACCAGCCACCATTTCCTTAAAGATAAGAGGATAAAAGAAATCCTGAACCAGGAAACATACTTCAGTAATATCAAAAGTTCTGCAGATACACATGTACATGAGTACCTAAACATACATACTTCTTTTTGGTTCTGATTTTTTAAGAAAAAACAACTGATAGTATCAGTTCCTGGGTGTAAAAGTCAACCCCAGGCAGTTCTGTATTTGTCAGATGTTCTAACAAAATATTTATTTTCATTTTCTTTTACAGAACCTTATGGGGCAATGACACCCCAAATTTTACAGATGAGGCAGAGAGAGGTAAAAGGATTCATGGTTTCACAACTAGAGGATAGTGAAGTCAAGAGTGGAACTTTGATCACTTCCTCAGAAGTTTGCATTCTTTCCCCTTTGATTTACTGCTTCTCATAGCAAATCATCCCATTAATCCATGACCTATGTGAATCCCCTGGGGCTAAGGAGACAAAAAGGTGGAACACTAACTTACACGAAAAAGCTTATGGAAAAAACACAACAATCCAAGAATTAAGTCAAGAGTACTTAGTTGTACTTTTGTCAATCATTTTTCTCCATCTCCTTCTTATGCAGGTAAAACCCTCAAAACCATGAACCACATCCTAAAAATTCTAGACCCTTAGGAGGTTTAATCCTATACAGTGCAAGTATCCTTTCAAAGACAAGCAAGATTCAGCCTTTGCCTGACATTCAAAGGTAAGACGATCCCTCTGGTCAAGTGTCGCCACCTACACTGTCCCATCCTGTGGTTCTGGACGTGCCCTCCTGCAGCTCCAAGAAATAAAGCTTTCCCCAGGTCTCCTCTGTGCTGCAGCGGGAACACTCAACATACAGTCGGAAAATTCCAATTTCAAGTCTAGGTTCACCACCAAGAAGTTCCATGACGCGAAACAAACACCTAAGCAATACTGAAACACCCCTGCCCCTTGTTTTCTTTACCATGTAACATGGCAATGGCCAGTACTATCCTTTCTCATATTACCTGTATGAATCAACAAAGTTTTATGATAAGATTTTAAAGCATCATTCAAGGTTAATATTTTCTTTTTTCACAATAAACAGAAGCAGTATAGTCACACTAACTTGACAGGGTCTAGGTAAATCATTAAACTTTTAGAACCTCAATTTCCTCATCTGTATAAAATGAGGATAATAATTTGCCTTATTTTGAAAATATAACGAGATGATATATAAAAAATGCTTTACAAACTAAGGTTTTTTCCCCACTCTTGAGTATTTACACTGTTGATTTACGGTTTACAGGCCCTTCACATACTGGTTCCACTCTACGCTAGATCTAATACTCAAGTTATGATCTGATAACAAAGACTAACTACACTGGGGTCACTATATTTTCTTGTGCATGTCATGTTATTAAGAGATAAGCAATCAAAGATTACACTGCCTTCATCTAACAGCCAAATCACAGTAGCCTCCTAAGATGTTAGTAAGCTGAACTGAAACCTTAGGCATCTCCCCATAAAATGCCTATTAAAAACAAGTCCCCCTAATTCTGCATTGGTATGGCTAGGTTAAAAGGGGAAGGCAGATTCACACAGAAGTCTACAGTTATCCTCACTATAGTTCACTTTCAAAGCTTTATCTGACCCTTGAATTCAGCCTCTACAATTCTGATTCTGTCACCCAGAAGTGTGGACCTTCCACACCAGATCTGCATGACGGGCAAATGTAATAAGTCTTATTCCAAGCTGCTGGCAAACATGCTAAATGGGTCAGAACCAAGGACAGCACCCATGATTCTATATTTCCCTTCAGGCTATTATATATCCATTCACTAAATACAAAGTACTAACCCCGAGCCACCAGTTCTATAATTATCTGGATTGTATACTATTTTCCAGCCCACATCTCTCTATTCAGCCCTCAAAGATACTTGGAGAAACTGCATGAAGACACTGCCATCTTTACATGATCAGATGAACTTGGTATGGTTACTCTTTGTGCTCCCTTGCTGGTGCTTACTATATAAAGTTGGCATTGCAATTTTTTGTTTACAAGTTGGCACTACCTGCTTTGTGTCCCTCTTAAACACACACAACCCATGTTCACTTTGGAAAAACTTTGCCTATAAGAAAATATCTTTAAATCCGCAAACCTAACTGCTCAAGAGATAATGACCTTTGACATTCTGTACACTATATCCTTCTAGGCTTATATACTACTACGTAGTTTTTTCAACAGCTAATTAACTTTTGATAACCCATTTGAGAATTCAGCCAGAATGAAACATCAAACAGCCAGTATCTCCCAAATACACCGTCTCCCAGTTCTCTAGTTCTGAAAAACCAGGAAGTTGGCTCCTCAATCATCTCCGGGTACTGTCACGCAGGAGACGACCAAACACAGCTGTACACGGTGCACGTGCGCAAGCGCAGCCAGCGGCTCTGCCTCCTGGCTTGCAATTATTTCTCAATGTTTCACAATTCTGAAAAAAAACCACCTCGGGTTCTGTCACTATCCTGTTACATCTCTAGGTCTACTTGTTACAGGAGCTGTGTATTTCCTAAGTATCTTATTTCTTTCTTGGACAATTTTTCTACCCTTCTAGTTTTAAAGCCATGGTTCTTAGTGGCAAAAGAAAAAAGGGTAAGTTAAATGAGGAGCGAAAATACGCTGTTTCTTCCTATCACCACGTCACCTTCTATTCCAAGTATACTATCCCTTCATTCTTCTCACTCTTGCTCCAAACAGTGGATTATTTTATTTTGTTTTTAACTCTCCCAAATTACGTAACCATTTTAGACAATTTCACATTATTCAGGGCTTGGACTTTTTGATACCATTCTCAAAGATTCAGGCTACCATTCTGTTATCTCCAGGCCCCTTTCTTCCATCTAAGTGTATTTAAAGTGAGGGAAATTCACGGAGAATCACAGGGGGTTCTACTTGTGTTTCTCCACTGACAAGATTGACAAACTATTAATCTGAACTTCAAATTTCAGAATCTCTCTACCCTCTTTGATCATATTTACTTTTACAGTCTCCACCCATGGCCTAATAAACTTAGCTCTTCTCAATTTTCCTAATTCTGGGGTACTTCTCTGACTATCTTCTAGTTTCTACACTTAGCATTAGCACACAGTCACTGTCTAAGGTTTATGTTAATTCCAATTATTAACCAAACTCTGCTAATTGGTTATAAACACACCCCCAACCAACACGCCTCTCAAATCCTCTGCTGAGAGGGAAAACAACTAGAGAAGATGCATTATATGCTGTCTTTTCAGGCGTCAATGGCTGCCACACCCCATGGTCTGAGTACTGACTGGGAGAGCCGCATCCAAACCTTCCACCTGGCTGGGTGGTCTATGAGCTGGTTCTAGGAAGCCTGTGTGGTTATACTTTAATCACTCGGGGTTAGTGATTTGAGAAACAACAGTAGCAAAAATAATTTCTGAATATTCTCCTCATCAACTGAGTCAGAATACATAGATGGTGGACCCAGGAATCTGTCTTCTTAAGAATTCAGTTTAGTCGCTCAGTCTTGTCCAACTCTTTGCGACACCATGGACTGCAGCATGCAGGCCTCCCTGTCCATCACCAACTCCCAGAGCCTGCTCAAACTCACGTCCATCGAGTCGGTGATGCCATCCAACCATCTTAGCCTCTGTCGTTTCCTTCTCCTCCTGCCTTCAATCTTTCCCAGCATCAGGGTTTTTTCCCAATGAGTCAGTTCTTAAGAATTATCACCAGATAACTCCTACATGCGGCAACTTCTGCTTTATAGCAACAATATCCCTTTTAGTCCTCACTGATGTTCCCCTGCCTACGGGCGGTCAGCAAGATTCTGCATAAGGAAACTCATTATTAGACACATGCCTCCTACTCTTCCAAACGCCACTGGTCCAGTCCAGCAACGGCTCAGTGGAGTCTGGGGGTCTACTTCCTTTGTTAATCTTTGAATTCACTCCCTCTTTTGGGGGTGCAGCACATGCAGTCTCTTGGGAAATATACTGGCTATAGAGCCACACAACCTCGTGGAAGCAAATCAGTTTTCCTTTTGGATCTCAGTCTTCCATAAAATAAGAGTAATATTAAATGCTTAAAATGGATTATCTCCTATAATCAGCATAACCCTCTGAGATAGGCTATCAATAGCCTCATTTTATAGAGAAGGATCTTCCTAACCCTGTTGGGAAGGTTAATAAGAAGAGGTTATTCAGGAGTCAGATACAGAGCAGACGTTTGGTAAATATCAGTCTCTCTTCTTCCCTCTTGCAGAAATTGCCTTAGCTGGTATCACTGGCTAAGGAAGCTCAGCAGTATTCCCTTCCCTTGTTATTTTCTGCAGAGAAAACATGACATGCCTTCCCTGGCAAGTCGCTAAGTCTTCCCTAATAGCTTGGAGTAAATCTCATATTCCTTAAATACTGAAAGAACAGGAATCACACAACCTCTATTTGGGCACCTGGGAGTAGCCACTCCCAGGAGCCATGAAGACTATAACTTTCTGGTTTCAAGACTATTTAGAACAAAGAGGTTACTGAATAAGGTGGCCCATCTGCCTAAGCTAAAAAGTGCTCTGAGGTGTTACAACTAAAGCATTTTCTTAAAGTATCGATGTCTGGCTCTCATTTACTCTACAGTGCTGAGACTCCCCCTCTCCCACAGCACCCCCCTTCCCAAGGCAGTAAGAGGACACATTATGGCCTCGGAAAATGAGTCCAGAATACTGCGCACACAGTGCTGAAGAAGTGCTGCTGGTGCTAATTATACGCACCAGAGGAAGGTCTGGAAATTTTTCAATAATAAATTAAAACAATTAAAAGGCAAAATTTCAAAGCTCGGTATGTAAATAACACTGCACCAAAATGAAACTCAAATGTGTAATGTCAGTTCAATGCCCTTGACTATAGCCAGTTTCAAGACAGCTGCTTAGATCATACAATCACAGAAACTTTATTATTTTAGAAACGCATTTCAAAGAGCAGCTGCAAAGAAATTTTCTTCCCCACCCACCCTTGCTGTCCCTCCCCCCTCCCTAGTCACAAGTCTAGTTGTAAAACCTGAAGTCAGAGCCTTTCTTTCCTGACAGCAACAGCGTGTCATTGGATTTCTTTACCTTGGAATACACTGACCTAAAGATTCAGACTAAAATGAAGTAAAATAATACTCAGGTCACAAAGTCCAACGTTTTGTTATGCCAACAGAGTGGCACACACACCTACCTAAATGATGTCAGGATGAATCAATTCGGAAATCAGTGGGTGAATAATTAAAACTTCCTGGCAATAAATCGCATTGCCCCTGGAGAAGCAGGTGTTTCCTGCCTCTCTGGACTTTTTTTTTTTTCCCCTTAAACTGTCATCCTCAGACTACCTACCAGATGCCAGGCATATTATGTACATTATCTTTAATCCTCACAATATCCTATAACGTATTAGTATTATTCCCACACTGATAAGGAAACAGAGGCTCCAAAAAGTGAGCTCACGTATTAGGTGCTGGTGATGGGATTCAAATGGAGGGGCTGTCAAATTCAACAATCGGCTTCTCCACTCTGTCATACTGGACCTCTGGTCCTGCATCCAACCTAAAGCCTACATTCTGGTTCTTCCACAGCTCCCAAGACTGCTGATCTAATCTCTGTCCCATTTACAGTCTGTAATGGTTTATCATCTTTACTTGCAGGACAAAGGAATAAACCATGGCCATGAAGCTAAGTGCTTTTAAAATTCTTAATTGCTCAGACACCTCACCAATACTTATCATCCTTCTTGAAGTACAATCTGTCTCTACTTCAAATGGTATAAATTTTCCCTTTAACAACAGTTCTTACAAACCACAAACTTAGCCTGCAGAAACTGACATTGCAGACTAAACAGGCACCACGATCTCTAAAAAAGCGTATCACAATTATCACTTTTTCCACTGAACCAAAAGCAGCCAGAGACCACAAACATTCTCCATTTTCCCTATACTGACAGGTACGGTATTCACAGCAAGTAATAAGAAGTGAAAACTATAGACCGTTTTTATAGAATTAATGGTTTTTACAATCAAAAGAAGTCTTAAGTTGACTGTCAATTTCAACAAAGTAAAAATTCAAACTCAGGATCATCTACAGTAAAAGCTAAACATCAAACTAGAATAATGATTAGTAAGTTACTCCACACATTATTAAATCTAAGTATGAACAAACACATGGACCTGTCTCTTCCCTAAAGCTCTTTTTGGAGGCATGGTCTGTGCTAAGGAACTAATGCCAGATTTAATCCAAGTCTACTAGACAGCAACTAACACAATCAACTCGGCCAGCTTGTCCCCAGCTATTAGATTCATATGTATGATATATACTGACACATGTATATATGTTCAGATCAAATCCTGCTAAAGCAAACAGCATTTTAACAAAAACATTTCCATGTCCCAGCCAATGGTCCATTCATTTCATATAATATTCAGTACCACAAAATTCCACTTTAACAGAGATATGGACAGTGCCTTAAAATTCGCTGCAATGAAAACTGAGTTGTATGCAATTATACTAACCATATTTACATACATAACACATGTTCATCTGTTCTGTCTCTTCTCCGACTCTGTACACTCCCCAAGAGAAGGGGTTGCCTCTGAACTACACTCTGCAAATCAAGAGAACTTCAACAGTGCCACCTCGTGGACGTTCTGTAAACACAAGCTGGGTTCTCTGGTATTTAAAATGTTTGAGAAGCAAATTATAGACCAAAACCAAAACAATCAAAAGCAAAGAAGCAAACAGAACAGATCTACTTGAAAACATGGAAGCATAGCTTCATTGATCTAAAAGCGCTTAGAAGAACAAGTACAGCTGTCAACCTGGGCTAATGGGAAGTTGCTGTATAACACAGAACTCAACTCAGGGCTGTGACAACCTAGAGGGGTGGGATGAGGGGCTGGAGGGTGTCAAAAGGGAGGCGACGCATGTACACTTATGACTGATGCACAGTTTTGTATGGCTGAAGCCAACACAGTGCTGTAAAGAAACCAACCTCCAGTTAAAATAAATAAATACGTATATGAAGTGAAGTGAAGTAGCTCAGTCGTGTCCGACTCTTCTGCGATCCCAACTGTAGCCTGCCAGGCTCCTCTGTCCATGGGATATTCCAGGCAAAAAAACTGGAGTGGGTTGCCATTTCCTTCTCCGGGGGTCTTCCCAACCCAGGGATCGAAACCGGGTCTCCCTCAGTGTAGGCAGATGCTTTTACCGTCTGAGCCACCAGGGAAGTCATATATACATAAAACAAAAACGCCCCTGTCTTTTCTTGGTTTGCAGTGCAGCCTGGCTCAGTAGAAGAGCATGGACGATGGGGGTTCTGAGTTCAGAGGAGCCGCAGCACATGCGTACTCGCCTTGCTGACACTCGCCTCTAATTCTCTCATACAATCATAAGCATGTCTCTTTCCTCCTCTTCCGTGCCCTCTCTAATTAAAAGTACAAGTTACTGAAATGGACTGTAAGCCATGTAGTCTGTACTGAGTAATCTTAACTGCAACTGATTTCCGCTTTCGCACTAACTTTTGAATCAACCCCCATCATCACCACACAATCACAATAACCAAGATGTATGATCTTAGGCATTTCATCCAATTTCTCTGATCCTTGGCTTTATAACCTATCTAATGAAACAACAGCACTAAGTGACACCCGAAGTCCCTTTCAGCAAATAAATACTATGATTCTAGAAAAAAGAGGGTTCCAAGAAATACTAATTCAAGAAATGAGGGAAAAAATTCTATTATTTTCAGCACAAAAAGAACAGTAGGCTCAAATTTTCCTAAGCTAACTCTCAAATATCCTTAAATACTACCACTGTGGAAAGTGAGCTCACAAGCTCTGAAGGAGAGGTTAGAAGCAAGAGGCTGGCGCGCCCCTTTGCAGCCCCAGGGCTCAGGCCTGGAGCACGAGCCCAGGGCCCATTCACTGCGGGAAATTCTCAGGCTGTGGAGCTGTGGCGCACTGTGCACGCGCTTGCTAGGCCTCCTCAGTCGGGGCCAGCTCTCTGCCACTCCGTGGACCGTAGCCCGCCAGGCTCCTGTCCGGGGGACCCTCCGTGGGCTGCCATCTCCTCCTCCAGGGGCTCTTCCTGGCCCGGGGATGGAGCCCACATCTCTTGTGTATCCTGCATGGCGGGTGGGTTCTTCACCACTAGCGCGGCAACGCGCTATAAATCAGTCGGGCTAAGAGAGAAGCTACCCTTTGAGGAGCCATCCAGAAGCTCTCACAAAGGGGAGGGCTGGGAGCAATGCTACTGCTTTATCCTTAGCTCTTTCTAGGCCAATCCTGGCAAGGCAGCTGTTACTTCCAGGCTACCCTGACCATGGCAGAGCAAAGTTTTCTGGGTAGCATTCTCAAATTCTCTTCAAGAGTGAAACCTCTCTATTCTACCTGGACAAATTTAAAACAAGACAATTTTAAAACGAGGGAAAAGAATTAACAAGTGATCAAAAAATCAAAGGGGGACGAACAGGCAGAGCACAAAGGGTTTTCAGATCCGTGAAACAATTATGTAGGACACTATAATGACAGATACATGTCATTGTCTATTTGTCAAAAGCCACAGAATGGACAACATCAAGGGTGAACCTTAAAGGATGTATTCTGGGTGATCATGACATGTCAAGGTAGGTTCCCGTACTGTAACAAATGTACCGCTCTAATGTGGGAGGCTGCGCTGGTGGTTGCTGGGGGTGGGGAGGGGGCTGGTGAAAACTACTTTCTGCTCGGTTCTGCTATGAACCTCAAAGTGCTGTGAGAGCAGTCTATGCCAAGTAAACAGAGGTGGGTGAGGAGGAGAGACCAAGGGGGCGAGGAGCACAGTCAAGCAGGGGCAAGGCGGCGAGTGAGAAGATGCAGAAGGAAGTTTCAAGAAAGTTACTGAGACATGCTATCAATTTCCCCAATGCTCTGCTGCCATTCCCTAAATGTCACTTCAGATATAAGTGAACATCTCAGATTTGAGGACACTTTCCAAACACTGTATTAAAAAATAAATACTGTATTACAAAGGCAAAATGCAGATTGTATAGACACCACATCAAAAAAATATATAATAGCATTAATTAATGTAGCAACAGTATTAACCAGTGGTCAACACTATTAATCACAAAACTGCCTACAGTTCCTAGACAGATGCTAAATTATAACTCCTCTTCTAGTACAACATATCAAAATACAGTGTGTATCCCAAAGAAAGGCTGTCTCATACTATATTCATTCACTCATTCACTTTGCAAACACCTACTTGGCTCCACCTAGGCTCTTGGGATGGGCATTGTTCCACTTTTCAGCTATTTTTTTTTTACAGACAAACATGGTTACCTGGTAAAGCGGTAATAAAGTCCCGCTGCAACATGGGCTTCAGGTAAGAGTTAATATGTCCATGCTGGTAATGACACATTCGTGAAATAAGGTGTTCCACAAATTCCACTTGATCTGATTCAGACCACTGGTCAAAATATTTAATACACAAGTCTTTTTCTTTTTGATAGTTTCCTTCTGATGGCCTCTTTCTGGAGACGATCACTGATGATGTTCCATTACTTATCTATTTTAGAAAAACAAAAAAGTAATTAGTGTGACAAGGAAAATGAATCTAAATAGTCTTCTCATCAGAAACACATTTTTGCCGTGTGTATTTATACTTAAAATGCCAGTTTTATCCTAAAGCCAAACTCATTCCTTTATTAATTAATTCAGGCAATAATTTAAAATGTATTCAGAGATCATGTACTCAGATTAGTCACTAAAGTAAATGACAAAGTCAGAATTCTTTGTAAAGTTAAATGGTGTCCTAAATTATCCTCCTCCAACGCTTATTCCCAAACCATGTTGTTATCAGTTAACTGATGCTGGAGAAGACCATCTTAGAAAACCTGTTCAACTTGGCAAAGTGGCAATTGACTATTAATGGTTTGTTTTCCTTCCTCAGAGTTGAAAGGTAAAGCTATATGCATTTATGCAAACAGTTCTCACACTTGTGCATGCATCAGATAACAAAAAGAGTATATCAATAGAGTATATTAACAGAGACTGCCAGGGGCCACTCTGGAATAGAGCCCTGAGCTAACGCCTAACAAGTTCCTGGACGATGCTGATGCTGCCACTCTCAAGGCTGCGCTTCAGGGACCTCACGTTGAAAACCACTGCTCTCTGTAACAGAGGAACCAGAAAGCAATTCAATCTAAACAGCTTCATTTTACCTAACAGTTTCAATCACCTCTGTATTATTTCCAGGGCTGCTAAACTGCTGACAAAATAGTTTATAGACTTTCACTCCCTCTTTCTGATCACCGACTCTGAAAGTTACCCCAGGCAAACCACATATGCCTGAAAAGTTCCTCACCTTATTTAGTCTGTTTGTGGACACCCCACAGACTCCTAATGGCTCCATCTCTCATCAAGTCTACATGGCCCATGCAGACAACCAGTACATTTTTAAAAAACCGAAACTGCGTACACTGCATCTGGACGACAATACCCAAAACATCTAAATCCCTAGACTGAAGCCACAGCTGCTTCTGATAAGGCTCAGCAACTTCCCTGTTTACAAACAAAAAACCCTCCATACTTTTGTCAAACATTGTCAGGCCATGTGTCCATCACTATTCTGACAGCCTCTTCCTGTGTAACTAGAAGGAATAACAGACAAGAGCATTGTGAAAACTGGAGAGTCGTGTCACAAATGTTCACTAGTTCCATTAGGAGCTGGTCTCAGAAGTCTTGCATGGGAAGAACCAAGAGCTTCTGTTATCAGCGCATCCCCTAACAGAGCAGACTGAACCCATCCCAGAAAGAAAACATCCTTTGTAAATGTCCAGCAGAGTCTTTGACCTTCCTTGGTAAATATTAAAAATCTTTCATATCTGAAGCAAGCTCTTTTGTCGCCATTTAGAGGTATAAACCGGGAAGGTCTTTATCTCCCTCCTCATTTATCTCACCGCTTCCTCACCTAATTTCCTCCCCTTGCATTCTCTGGGTGGTGGAGAGCTCACTGACACCAGGCACCACCAGGAGGCAGCACTGAGTGGAGATTTTTGACGTTGCTTGTGGTAAAACATTCATACCAAACAGGACCAAAACATCAGCGTTCAAAACAGTCAGATGAAATGAAAATTATTCGCTGTGGTGAAAATCAGCTAGCATACGAGCATCTTTGCTACTTCTAAGCATAAGAATGTTCACCATAATGTTATAATAAAGAAAATTTAGAAAAAACTAACCAGTTACAGGCAACTGGTTCAAGTGAATTATAATACATACATCTACACAAAGTACTATAAAGCAGCCATTAAAATTAGGTTTATAAAGTAAGATTTTAATAAGAAGAGAACATGTTTATGAAGTATCAGGAAAAAAAGAATTTTATATAGCATATGATCACAATAATTTGCGTTAAAGGGTATACGCCAAGACAGAGTAAAGAATAAATATGAAAATGGTAAAAGTGTCTCATCTTGAGAGAGAAAACTGTGTATTTTTTTCCTTCCCCTTTTCTTCCTATGTTTTTTCATAATAATTAGCCAAAATAACTACGTTCCTAACAGGTTAAATATAAGTATTGTAACAACTAGCATTTGTGTACTGCTTTGTAAATCACAAAACACTTTCACACTCATTATCTCACTTGATAAGCAAAAGGGTTATTATTTCATTTTCAGAAGGGTTCCTAGCCCTCTAGCCTCCCTAGAGCACTGGTATACCCTTAACTAGTCTATTGAAAGACAGATGAAAAAAAGCCTGAAAACTAGTGTTAAGAACCACTGTGAGTTGAAAAATCAATAGTAAATTAAGAAAATCCTGTTGCAAAATACCAAACATGAAGGAGGGAACAGAAGTCAGTCTGCACACAGTTCCCCTGAAGCGACAGCATGTGCCTGACTCCACAGCACACTCTCCATTTCTATTTCTAGCCACCTGCTTGGCCCAGAGAGATCTTCCTAGAATTGCTCCACTTTGTTACTTTTCTTCTTAAATTTGTTGGGGACACTTTCTTCTTGTTAATAACTAAAGTACTCCTTTGCTTCAACTCAAATGAACCCAGAGAATATTTTCTTTATTAATCATTATTGTTTTCGGATTTAGATTTGTTTTGCCTGCAACTGTATCTTCATGAAAGGAAAATTATGTGTACCATAATGGTTGATGAAAAACATCAAATCATGAAATGTATATGCTCTCCATCTCCCACCTTACCAAAAAACTGGGGGATGGGGAGGGCAACTGGCAAACTAAAATAGAGCCAGGAGAAAAGGAAATTGAATTTAAACGGAAAAGACAAATATTAAAAATGAAGTGGGGGGAAAAGGTGGTGGTTGGGAGAAAAGGCCAGTGCATACACTGGTGCCTGGCCAGGTTCCACTCTGGTGACAAAGGGCACCACCACATTCGTGGCTTAGACAGTGGCCCCAAAGACTGAATATCTTTGGTCTGCAGCCAACTTCACAACCTTGGTGTAAACTCCCCAAATCTTGATAATAACACTTCCCTAAGGAACAGAAGATAAATTAGGGTGGATTCTGAAACTAGCAAAATTGCACAAAAGAAAAAAGTCCTTGGCTCTAAGCCTCACTGAGGACAGGAGCTGAGGGAGCATCTCATCTGCAGTAAGTCGGTTGCTATCTTCTCTGTGCGCCGCCATTCCTACCTGCCAAAGAGTATTTTTCTTTGGGGACTCATCTTCATTTTGATCCTCCATAACTGAAGTGTTCTAAGGGGGGAAAAACAGGTTATTTGAATTATGCCGAGTTTTGCAAATCCTAAATAACTACACCAAAATGTAATTTTGAAAACCCAAACTAGAGTGTACCAATACCAACCCAAGAGCTGTTTGACTTGTGGCTAACACATGCCATTTTGGGTCAACAGGGGTGTTTTTATTTTTCATAAATTAATAGTTAGTGGTTGGACAAAAGCAAGCATAAACCTTCTATTTATGAAGGTAAGGTATACTGGGAAAACAGGCTGGACTGAATTATGAGAGTGGGGCTGAAACTACCTCAATCATTGCTGTTACTCTTGTAACTCATGGAAAGAAGCCCCAGAGCCCCACTAAGCTCCTGATGACCGCACACAACACTTACTAGAATGTCTGCTACTCAGTGACCCACCCCAGCCACAGCAATCAGCAGTGACAAAGCCCTGGAAGGCCCCTGCCTCTCTCTTCCTCCCTTGATAGTCCGTTTTTTTAGGAATGGCTTTGCAGTCTCCCCTAGCAAGCATGGTGGGTGCCCAGCCTTTTCCCTTAAGAGGAGGATGCTGTTAGCCAGTAACAATCTGGCTTGCCTTGGGAATGCATTAGCTTTTGATTTTTGTGTTTACTGCACAAAGAGGCACTGTGTAATTATTCTTTCTGGTGACCCAGTCGCTCAATAGATGCCCATTAACTGGAGATTATACATGATTGGATTTTCCCTTTTGAAGCTCCTACCTAATAGCTAAATGGAAACTTAATGAGAAGGGGAAGTGGGAGAGTTGTACTCTGAAAGGAAGAACAACTCATTTATAGACGGCAGTCCCTCTCTTCCCAAATCTAAAATTTCAAGATTGGGGTATATAATTTAAACTACAACATTTGTCCATAGTATATTAGTCAAAAAGATCCTGTAGATCTGTGGAAGTTAAGTGTTTACAAGACCCTGTTTATTGCCTATAGAGGATAAACCTCTCTCTTAAATTTTCCCTCTTTTTCCTTTACATTCTTCAAGTTGTAAAATGTTAAAAGACACATACAGTATTTCTAAACAATCCATCTGAAAACACTCAACGTAGATGGTGGCAGAAGAATCACCGCGTGACACCAGCGGTCCGAAGGCCTCACAGCAGGGTCTGATCAGAGATGTAGAATGTTGGAGGAGGAAAGTCAAAGGCTTTGGAAGAAAAGAGAGAGGCCGAGAATGGGTGGTGGGGGAGGAAGGGAGGGAGGGTGTGTGTGTGTCTTTGCGTGTGTGTGTGAGAAAGAGAGAGAGAGAGACATCCTGCGCAGGTTGTTCCATGCATGGACAAAAACAAACCACACATAGTTGTGGGGGTCGAGAGCACCAGTGCAGTGGCTGGTGTGTAATGGGTATTCAAAAACTGTTCACACCCTGCTACTTTCCCTTAAGTGTTCTCTTCTCACAATTTTCTGACCTCAGACTCTGAAAGAAAGATCCCAGATGCTTGCCAGATAGGGAAAAGCCATTGGCTTCCTCGGTAAAACCTTACAGATCACAGAACACCAAGGTCTGCAATGCAGAAGGAGGGCAGGAGGGCAGGAGGGCAGGACTCCGTATGTTCAAGTCGACTGTGAGTTAGAAAAGAAGGCAGTGTGTCCAAGCATCTGAAGCAGGTCTAGAGTGGTGGCAGTGAAAAATGATCCTGAATGGAAAAAGTGGGATGAAGGATACAGAAACAGAAGTAGTATTCCTCTCTCCAAGTACTTCCCTTTTACTGCTACCTTGAAGGACTTATGGATTAATAAAGCTGGCAGGTTTCCACAGGGGAACAAACCAAGTGGAAGCAGCGGGAAAGGGGGAACAGTGTCTCAGTAGACCACTGGGGCGTGACAGGTGGTCACAAAGGCATGGCAACGCGCACCACCACCACAGCCTGGATTCTGAAAGAGTGGCAAGAAAAAACGTGACGAGGAAAGCATGCCGAGTGGAAGATGGACGGAAAGAGACGTGCAGTGTTCTGAACTCGAAACTTCACAAATATGGGAGCCTGCATCCGCCAGAGCTATTCTGACATAAGCTACCTCAGTACTTTCCTCACTCAAGGAGGAAACAAAAAGACAGGCAGACCATACAAGAAACAACTGTCTTTCCAGTCACTCCAAAACAGAGAAATAGTGTTTATTTACAGAGTTGAGAAGGAAACTTCCCCTGCCCCATAAAAATAGCAACTATTCTCTTAAGGCTTGACAAAAGGGGATAAACACATACATGAAATTTAGTAAAACTGTATTTAAGAGTGTACTGTGGGGGCTAGAGTACATATTTTTTCAATTTCTCTTATAAAGTCTTCAGCAGGAGATGTCAAAGGGAAAAATGCTGCCAACACTGATCAGAGGATCTTTTCCAAAGAGCAGTCCAGGTGATACAAGAGGTGCTCAGAGTGAAAAGGGCCCTGGGGTCTCGTGAAGCTGGAGAAAGGCTGCAGGCTCCTGTGCAGGCTGTCCCCGCGCCACCACCTCCTTCTCCCTCCCTCCCGCCCACCACAGACACACACACCACAACACTTCACCAAGACGCTACAGCGCTGTGACCAAGATGCTACAGCGCTGTGAGGCACTCAGTCGTGCTCGACTCTGCGACCGCATGGACTCTAGCCCACCAGACTCCTCTGCCCATGGGATTCACCTAGGCGAGATTACTGGAGTGGGTTGCCATTTCCTTCTCCAAAGATATTAAAGGCTCTGTACATCTCACAATTTAAAAAATCAGGTTAGATGAGTTTAATCCAGCTTTCCCTAATTTACTGGATGTGGCCACCCACCTCCCTGCTCCGATTTACAATCCCTAAGAGCTCCCCACACTGGCAAGCCCTGGACTGGGTCGGCAGCATGCACGATTGCTTCCTCCTCCAGCGTCTCCATGAAGACTCTGGGAGACAGAGGAAATGCCCACTTTTGGTAAACACAATATATGCCTTTCCTAGTCCCCATTATCTTTTGCCACCTGCTGTATGTGGGAATAAGAATGGACAGCAAGAGTAGAATCTTCTCAGAGCCACAGGTATTTTTTTCTTTTTTGATCACTTTGACTTTTATTTCTTAAAGGTTTAATAGATGAAAGGTCACAAGTTCAAGGGTGAGGTAAGAACAAACAGTGAGCCTTCCTTCCAGGAGAAAGGAAAGGTGGCTTCCTATATCCAAGCTCTCAGATTAAACCACGAGGTAAACCAATCTGAGACATGAAATCCTCTTTAAGCCTCTGACACTTCTGGGAAAGGAAAGTTCTTGGAAATACCAACATGGCTTAATCACTTCCTACCTTCTCATCATCATCTCTTTCCTCCTACACCTACTGAGAAGCACCACATGCATATAAAACACATAGGCCTTCCTACTACCAACAGAAGATACAATCTAGCAAGCAGCAGCTAGACTCTAAGGCAGATCAACCTTAGTACCAGTGACATTTGGAGCCGGATTAATTTCCTGTTGCGGGGGAGGCGGGGCTGTCATGTACAATATAGGATGTTAAGTAGCATTCCTGGCTTCTCCCTACTAGAGGCCAGTAGCGATCCCTCCCCAGCCCTAACTGTGACAGCCAGAAAGCATCTCCAAATGACTGCCAAATGTCAGGGGCTGGGGATAGGGGATGCGGGGCAACAAAACTGGCCCCGTCCACGTGACAGCCACTGCTCTAGGGGTGTGAGCTCCTAAACTCACCTTCTTGGGAAAATACACTAAAAAACACTGCCATCTCAGTGCTGGCCTTTCTCTTCAGGCTTCTTTCCTTTGACCCCTGTGACAATATGTGATTTCTTTAAACACAGTTTAATCTGTGGTCAAGTAATTCATGGAGTACACACGTATCTAAATTCTGGGATGAATCCTGCTGGCCGTTCAATTCCTATACAGGAAAACTTGATATAAGTTCTTTATACTACAGATTCCTGGGCTTCGGGGTATGCATGAGGGTGATACATATCATGAAGTCATACACAAGAGTGTGTATACATTCCTCCGGAAAGACCCAGAGTTTTCATTAGATCTTGAAGGTGTCTCAAATGTGATAAAATAACAAAGCATGTCTTTGACCAAACAGGAGGCCAGGGTGGATGGAGCCTAGGTTTATGTGTTTCACTTTGATTTAAAGTTCTCCCAGGAATTTTTATGTCTATCTCTGCTTTAAAATTACTGCAAAGGCAAAACGATGTAGTCCATGTAGTACCACCATCCTAAGGAAACTGCACTGATACCTCTGTTAACAGACTCTGTCCTGACACGAGGCATTTCCAAACTACCAAATACCATGAGAATCTAATGTCCGTTCCTTCTCTTATAAAAGGACTTCCCTTGTGGCTCAGACGGCAAAGCATCTGCCTACAACACAGAAAACCCAGGTTTGATCCCTGGGTCGGGAAGGTCCTCTGGAGAAGGAAATGGCAATCCACGCAGGCCAGTGCTCTTGCCTGGAAAATCCCATGGATGGAGGAGCATGGTAGGCTACAGTCCATGGGGTCGCAAAGAGTCGGACACGACTGAGCACCTTCACTTGGTTACTTGGTCTCTTATAAAACTTTCGGGAGAAGATGCCAAANCCAACAAACAACACTTGATTTTCCACGGAACATTAAAAAAAAAAAAAAAAAGAGCATCAAGCCAGAGAAGAAATCTCAGGTACAGTTAGGAAGCAGGAAGAGATTATACGTTTGAGATCAGACCAAGCAGAAAAGCCTAGATCTAGTCTGCCAATTACTACTTGCATAAACTAAAGATAAATGCATTTACAGGCCTATCAAACACCTTTGAGCGGTTATGTTAAGGCCAGGCAGGCCCCTAACCTAGCCTACGATTCTTCCCCTTAGTGTCAACCAACACATTGCTGGAAAAAGAGATCAGTGGAAAGCCAGAAGCATTCATCTGGAAGAGAGGAGACAAACTTGTTCAAAAAAGCAGCCCCTACCTTTCATACTGCTCTTGCAGCTCAGAAGAAGTTCTGTGCATCATGTATGTATCTACGCACTCATGTCTTTTTAATACAATGATTCCAGCCACCAATAAAAAAAAAAAAGTGAAGTCGCTCAGTCGTGTCCAACTCTTTGCGACCCCATGGACACCAGGCTCCTCCGTCCATGGGATTCTCCAGGCAAGAGTACTGGAGTGGGTTGCCGTTTCCCTCTCCAGGGAACTTCCCGATGCAGGGTTCGAACCCAGGTCTCCCACACTGGAGACAGACGCTTTCCGTCTGAGCCACCACCTGATCTTAGCCAAAAGGCCAGCCACCAATAAGTGATTAAAGAAATGTTCTCCTCCCTCCACACAAACATTAAAATGTAGGAACAAACCAGTGGTTTTCTTTCTACAGTAAAAAGTAGTAATAAATTTTAAATCCATTGGGAGTCTGACTGAAATTACTGTACATGATATCACTACTGTAGTGCGCTTCCTTCCAACTTGCCTAACCTATAGTTCCACTCAAGTTTTTAATGGCTGTTATTAACATTACAAGACAGGATTGTACTAAGGTATCTGGAAGAATAAAGGAGATGTTTCTTCCTTTCCTCACAAACTTTATTTCTTATGCCTATGTTATTAGATTTTAAAATTTTTCTTAAAAGTTACAATAATTAAAGTAGTGTGGTACTGACAAAGTAAGACCAATGAAACAAAACAGAAAGTCAAGAAACAGATTCATTTACACTTACAATTTGCATATGATGAAGTTAGAATTTCAAATAAGGGGAAGAGGGATCTTTCAAGAAAGAATATTAAAAATAAAAGTTAGGGACTTTTCTGGCGGTCCAGTAGTTAAGACGCCTTCTAATGCAAGGGGTGTCACAGGTTCTATCCCTGGGGAACTAGGGTCCCACATGCCACTGTGTGTGGCCACAAAATTTTTTTAAATGAATAATAATAAAAAATGTTAAATGCTACGTCATTTCATATACCAATATATATACTATCGATAAAAAGAATCCTAAGAGCAGCTACCAAACAGAAATAAAATTCAGATTTGACTTAAATATTTTTTAACTCAGGAAGGTTCATTATCAAATTTTAAAGACAAATACATTGGGAGAAACATTTTGATATACAGTAAATAACTTACTATATATAAAGATCTCTTGGTTAGGAAACCAAAATTAATACTTTAATAGGCAAATAGAGAGTAACTACCAGTATCACAAAATAAGAAATTTAAACGGCTGCCAAAAATGAACAAGTACAATAACAAAAAAAGATGCAATTTTTCACCTATCTTAAATTTGCAACTTTAATTCTTATATACTTTAATCTTTGGTAGGATTATAAATTGCTACCTTTCAGAGAGTATTTATCAACATATAACTTCAAAAATTATTACATAACAGTGAACATAACTTATAGCAATTTATCCTAAAAAATCATAAACCTACCTACACAAAATTGTACCTACGACAATTTATAACATAGAAAAATAGAAAGTAATGTAAATGTTCAACACTATGGTGTCATTTAAAAACATGATACAACAGGAAAAAATTTAAGTTCTTTCAAAACTTAACTAGTTAAGCTTTATTATGCTTAACTAGTTTAGCATAATATAGTGAAGAGCTTAATTCTCAAATGTAACCAGTACTCAGAACAACAAACACTGCCCACTCGTTAACACGCTAAGGGTAACCTCTATTTTTTAAATAGCATCATAGATCCACTTTGACTATTTCTTAGTTTTCCATAAATGGAATCATATCGTGTAATACTATTTTGAGTCTGGCTTCTTTTGCTTAAGACTGAGATTTTGAGATCTTTAAGTAGTAGCTCACTCTCTTTCACTGCTGTATCGTATTTCAAAAATCATGTGCTCATTCTACTGTAAACGAATGTGTGGGTCACCTCCACTTTTGGAATTTAAAATAACTGTCATGTCTTTTGGTATATATAGATATATATTTCATTAGATCTATACTAGGATAGAACAGCTAGGTTATAAAATATATACTAGTAGTTTTCTAAAGTAATATTACCCAGTAATCAATACCATCAGCAGTTTATGTGAGTTCTATTGCTCCTTACCAGCTATGGGTTTTGGGTGGTTTTTTCCTGTTTGCTTAATTTTAACATTCTGTTGGGTATATAGTAGTACCTCTCTGTAGTTTTAATCTGCATTTTCCTGGTGACTAATGAGGTTGAGGACCTTTTGTAAACTTAGCCATATGGATAATGTCTTTTGTAAAGTGGAAGTTAAAGCTTTTCACTTTTAGTGAAAAAAAAAAATGCCACTTTAGTGGCAGTTTTTTCTTACTGATTTCTAGAAACTTTACATATTTTAGAATGGAGTCCTTTTTTCAAATGTATTTATTACAAAGATCTATTTTCTCGCATAGTAGCCTAGAAGTTTAATTTTAATTTTTGTACTTATATCTAAAACTCATCTATACTGGCTTTTATGTACAGTAGGAGTCAGGGCTCATATTCTAAAACTTGAATGCAATGTTTTTCAAACTGCAGGTTGGAGCACACAGTATCAATTTAAAGGATAACCAGCATTAAAAAAAAAACAAACAAACTGAAATATCCAAGAACAAAACACAGGATATATCCGCTATTTCATCAATTACAACATACATTTAAAAAAATATTTTAACATCTCTGAAATTGGGCTATTTCTTATAATAATAGCAACTCACAATTAAAAGTGGTAGACTTTTTTTTGTATATTATTGGGTTGGGCCAAAATGTCTATTTGGGCTCTCATATAAGATCATTCAGTGATGGAATACAGTATGCTGGGGGCCGCTGTGTGAAAGTATATGTATGTGATACAGACACAAATGCATATACCCAACACACACACACATGCATATAGTATACAGACAAACACATCTGCTCACGTATATTGGGTCTAAATATACTTTTTACTTCTCCCTGTGGCAGCCCTGGAAACCCCTGATTAAGGTATTAGAGTGCATGGAGCTCACACTGCATGTTGCTACTAGCTTAGCAGTTTTCCTTCAGTTCTCCCAATTATATCAAAAGATATTTTCATTCTCTTTCACTGCTGCACAGTACTTCAAAAATTATATACTCATTCTAGTGTAGATAAATGTGTGGGTCACTTATACTTTTGGAATTTAAAATGACTCCATCATGTCTTTGGTATGTAGGGGTATATATTTTGTTGTTTGTTTTTAACAAAGAACTGGTCTCCTGTTCAGTTTACTGTAACAGTGTTTAGCTAGGATTTCATTATACATTTTGTTTCTATGGTATTTTTTTTTCCAGTAACCAATCTCTAAATAGTTCCCTTTTCTGACTTTTTAAAGAAAAAAAGATTTTTAAAATATACAACAAAAGAACAAATGGTATGCAGATTTGTCCAAAACTGTGAAGGCTGTAATCTCCCGTCTAAACCCTCTGAAATACTATCTGAAAAGAACAGCAACATAAAAAAACTACGTGAACCATACTAAATGGGGAAGAGTAAGTCAAACAGTCTGCATGGTCCCATCTTTACAAATGTTCTACCTATAAACTTTATTTAAAGAAGCATCCAGAAAAAGTGTTAAAATGCTGACAATCAGTTCAGTTCAGTCGCTCAGTCGTGTCCGACTCTTTGCGACCCCATGAATCGCAGCATGCCAGGCCTCCCTGTCCATCACCAACTCCCAGAGTTCACTCAGACTCGCATCCATTGAGTCAGTGATGCCATCCAGCCATCTCATCCTCGGTCGTCCCCTTCTCCTCCTGCCCCCAATCCCTCCCAGCATCAGAGTCTTTTCCAGTGAGTCAACTCTTCACATGAGGTAGTCAAAATACTGGAGTTTCAGCTTCAGCATCAGTCCCTCCAAAGAAATCCCAGGGCTGATCTCCTTCAGAATGGACTGGTTGGATCTCCTTGCAGTCCAAGGGACTCTCAAGAGTCTTCTCCAACACCACAGTTCAAACGCATCAATTCTTCGGCGCTCAGCCTTCTTCACAGTCCAACTCTCACATCCATACATGACCACAGGAAAAACCACAGCCTTGACTAGACGGACCTTTGTTGCCAAAGTAATGTCTCTGCTTTTGAATATGCGATCTAGGTTGTTCACAACCTTTCTTCCAAGGAGTAAGAGTCTTTTAATTTCATGGCTGCAGTCACCATCTGCAGTGATTTTGGAGCCCCCCAAAATAAAGTCTGACACTGTTTCCCCATCTATTTCCCATGAAGTGATGGGACCGGATGCCATGATCTTCGTTTTCTGAATGTTGAGCTTTAAGCCAACTTTTTCACTCTCCTCTTTCACTTTCATCAAGGGGCTTTTTAGCTCCTCTTCACTTTCTGCCATAAGGGTGGTGTCATCTGCATATCTGAGGTGATTGATATTTCTCCTGGCAATCTTGATTCCAGTTTGTGCTTCTTCCAGCCCAGTGTTTCTCATGATGTACTCTGCACATAAGTTAAATAATCAGGGTGACAATATATACAGCCTTGACGTACTCCTTTCCCTATTTGGAACCAGTCTGTTGTTCCATGTCCAGTTCCAACTGTTGCTTCCTGACCCGCATATAGGTTTCTCAAGAGGCAGGTCAGGTGGTCTGGTATTCCCATCTCTTTCAGAATTTTCCACAGTTTATTGTGACCCACACAGTCAAAGGCTTTGGCATAGTCAAGAAAGCAGAAATAGATGTTTTTCTGGAACTCTCTTGCTTTTTCCATGATCCATTGGATGTTGGCAACTTGATCTCTGAGTTCCTCTGCCTTCTCTAAAACCAGCTTGAATATCTGGAAGTTCATGGTTCACATATTGCTGAAGCCTGGCTTGGAAAATTTTGAGCATTACTTTTCTAGTGTGTGAGATGAGTGTAATTGTGCGCTAGTTGGAGAAGGCAATGGCACCTCATTCCAGTACTCTTGCCTGGAAAATCCCATGGTTGGAGGAGCCTGGTGGGCTGCACTCCATGGGGTTGCTGAGGGTCAGACACGACTGAGCGACTTCACTTTCACTTTTCACTTTCATGCATTGGAAAAGGAAATGGCAACCCACTCTAGTGTTTTGGCCTGAAGAGTCCCAGGGACAGGGGAGCCTGGTGGGCTGCCGTCTATGGGGTTGCACAGAGGCGGACACAACTGAAGTGACTTAGCTTAGCTTTGAGCATTCTTTGGCATTGCCTTTCTTTGGGACTGGAATGAAAACTGACCTTTTCCAGTCCTGTGGCCACGGCTGAGTTTTCCAAATTTGCTGGCATACTGAGTGCAGCACTTTCACAGCATCACCTTTCAGGATTTGAAATAGCTCCATTGGAATTCCATCACCTCCACTAGCTTTGTTCATAGTGATGCTTCCTAAGGCCCACTTGACTTCACATTCTAGGATGTCTGGCTCTAAGTGAGTGATCACCCCATCGTGATTATCTTGGTCATCAAGATCTTTTTTGTACAGTTCTGTGTATTCTTGCCACCTCTTCTTAATATCTTCTGCTTCTGTTAGGTCCATACCATTTCTGTCCTTTATCGAGCCCATCTTTGCGTGAAATGTTCCCTTGGTATCTCTAATTTTCTTGAAAAGATCTCTAGTCTTTCCCATTCTGTTGTTTTCGTGTATTTCTTTTCATTGATCCCTGAGGAAGGCACAAGGCTGACAATATTATCCCTTTAATTTTTCTGTTTTGATTATATACCTCATCTAAATTTTCCATAAGACACATTTCTTTTTAAAATAACAATGAACAGTGAGTTTTTAAAAACTGAAGCTGAAAAAGGCAAAAAGAGCCACACCAAGATCCCAGATACAGATGCTCTAAGTTTAAAAAACAGAAACTAGTCAGTCACTGAAGCTTCCAGCAGAGTCAGATCCTGCAGACACATCTGACCTGTGTCTGCTCCCCGATCTATAAAGCAGAAGTGAAAACAGGTTCTCCCCGAGAGAGTGAGAAAACTTTAAAAATAAGCACATACTGACAATGAATATTACCTAGAATTAACATAGGTATATCTTCTTATTAATTGTAATGACCAAACTGGTAATCTTGTTTCTGCTAAACTCCCTTCCCATATTTTCCAAATTGTCTACAGTGAGCAAGATTTCAACATGTAGGACAAGAAACCATGAAACACCATTTCTGGTTGTCACAGAAAAGAAGCAAGAAATAAAATCTATTTTCAGAAAGGCAGTCACCCTTATCACCTCCAAAGTATTCATTTACGTAGATAAAAGAAGAACACTTCATTAATTATTTGACTGTTTAAAAAGGTCCAAAACAAGCACAGATACAAGCCTGCTAGAATTTCCCTAAGAAAGCAGACAATGGGTGGCAGAATGTGCACTTAAATGCTTCCTAGGGGTCAGAAAGAGACTTTGAAGAGAAGTTTAAAGCAAAACTTGTAAGGTGTTTCATGTTTACTAAAGAAAGCCAGAAAAAGAAGGTGCTTTAGAAGCGGGAACAGAAGAACAGGCAACAGACACTGAGTCGGAAGCACAGCACCCCGGGGCCGTCAGTCCGCCGAAATGTGAAGAGCAGGCCTTCAGAGCAGGAGCGCCCAGTGCAAACCCCAGGCTCTGCCGGCTACAGACTGCGGGGCTTCCGGGACGCCACTTGCCTTCTCTCTGGGACCTGGTTCCCTCTTTTATAGGACAGGGATAATACTGCTTACCTTGAAGGAAAAGAAATAACATGGGCAAATGACCTACAATGTTACATTGCTCAGAGGAGGAAACAACAAACCAGAAAAACATTCTTACTCTTTTGCTGCTACTATAAATTATTTTAAAAGAAACATGAAAGTATCTATTAATGATGTGAAAGGAAGTTAGAGAAACGCCATACCACAGCACAATCATGTCTCATATTACTGTGGTAAGGGGTACCCTAGCAGGCTCAGCAAAGATTTCAAACATGAAACCTACCCAAGAAATTGGAAAGCCACGAATTATGATAATGGTAGCTACCACTTATTGAGCACACATTAGAAATTATATCATTCAATTAAAACTAGGGAAACAAAAGCAAACCACCAAAAACTTAAGAGTAAGATGATGAATTTAACATAATAATCAAATTTCCAGCAGGTTTCATTCTACTCCCCTCCCCACCCCACCAATTGAGCTGATTTTAAATTTTTATGAAAATATATAGAATGAAGGCAATCTGGAAGAACTAGTGAGAGAATTTACACTATGAAATAGCAAGATCTACTATATAGCTCTTATAACAAAGAGAGTATTATATAGGAATAAAGGTAGACAAAGGGCTTCCCTCATAGCTCAGTCGGTAAAGAATCTGCCTGCAATGCAGGAGACCCAGGTTTGATTCCTGGGTTGGGAAGATCCCCTGGAGAAGGAAATGGCAACCCACTTCAGTATTCTTGCCTGGAGAATCCCATGGACAGGGGAGCCTGGTGGGCTACAGTCCAAGGGGTCGCAAGAGTCAGACACAACTCAGCAACTAAGCCACCACCAAATATTGTATCCAAACTCAGATCCACACGTATGAGTTCCCTTGACTAATTACTAAGGTAACACTTCAGTGCAGTGGAGAAAAAAATGCTCTTTCCAGTAAAAGACTATCAACTGGATATTCTTATTTTGAGCCCTACCTAGCCTCTCACCAAGGGGAAAAAGTATATTCTACATAGACTGCAGATCTAAACGTCAAAGGTAAGCTTCTAGAAGAAACCATAGATCATCTCCATGACCATGGAACAGGTAAAGCTTCCCTAAGCAGGATAAAGCATCTGCTAACAGGAAAGAGAAGTCTGATAAACTGGATCATAATGAGAAATTTCTGTCCACTGAAAGCATCAATAAGAGACTGAAGATTAAAACGCTCTAAACTGATTTATGGTGATAGAACAACACTGAACCGCATACCTGAAACGGCTGCATTTTACAACACACAGAGTACATCAATTTTTAAGGAATTAAAAGAAAAAAGGCAACCCACCAAGTGAGAAGATTGATAAAACATCCAGAAAATTAAAAAAAGGAGAACCAACCCTCACTTCAAATCAAGAAGGAATGCAAACATATACACTCAACCCCTCCTCCCAAAAATGGGTAAAACACGTATACAGGCACTTCACAAAAGAAAATACCCAAATAAAGTTAAAATATGAAAATTCAACCCAAGGGCTACCATCCAGAAACAATCACTTGCATTTTGGTTACAAAGGTTGAAAACTATAGACATATATATATATATACACATATATATATATTCTTTTTTTTACTGTTTGAAGCATGCTGTCTAGTAGAACTGCTTTTCACATGTATCATGGATATCTTTTCATATCACTGTAGACCTTCATTTCATTTTTAATACTAAGAGTTTACTTCATCCCGTAATTTACTCAGCACAGGTAAGGAGCAAACATTAGCCTTTTTACTGTCACATACAACTATAATTAACCTTTATGCTTACTTTGAATAATTGCCTCTTTTGGCCGAATTCCTAGAAATGCTGGATCCATAAGAACTTGTATTTAATAAATGAATGTCTAAACTGAATTTCATTTCCTTTGTTTAATCACTTCTATTCATCAGAATAGAGTTCATATTATAAGTTATAAAATCTAACGGTCAATTCTCATTGCTTACATTTCAGAACCTATCAAAAAGACTTGAGCATTCTCTCCTCCCTGATATACTTCAGTCACTTGGCTTCCAGGACTCTGCACTCATCTACTTCTCAGATCTCTTAACACAAGAAATATTACAGGTTTAGACAGAAGGAAAACCAGAAGAAAACCTGAATCCAGTGAGGGAATGGAGAGATAAATGAAGAGGAAAATGGTAAAAATGACAGTATATATAAAATAATATTTCTAGTTTTTAATTTCTTTAAAATATGATTGACTACCTGAGGAGCTCAAAATGTTGAACCACCACAAATAAATGGAGAGTGACCTTTTAGCCAAGAACTACAAGACTCAGCATTGTTAGGGTGTCAGTACTACCCAAAGAATCTATAGGTTCAATGCAAACCTTACCAAAATTTCAAAGGCCTTTTGCATATACAGAAAAACCCATCCTAAAATTCATACAAAATCTCAGGGGACCCCGAATAGCCAAAAAACTCTCAGAAACAACAGCAATACCATCTCACATTTCCTGATTTCAAAACTTATTATAAAGCTATAGTAATCAAAATAGTATGGTACTGGCATAAAGACAGAGAGACCAACTGGAGTAGAGAGCCCAGAAATAAATCCTGACATACACAGTCAAATGATTTTTGATAAAGGTACCAGGATTATTCTATGGGGAAATAATAGTCTTCTCAACAAATGCTACTGGAAAAACTAGATATCCACATATCAAAGAATGAAGTTGGGCCCTCACCTGATAGCACATATAAAAATTAGCTCAAAATGAGTCAAAATCCAAACGTAACAGCTAAAACTATAAGCTTCTTAGAAGAAAAGATAAAGGAAAACCTTCATTACACTGGATTTAGCAAAGATTCCTCATATATGACACCAAAAGCTAAGACAAAAAAAAAATATATAAATCAGACTATATCAAAACTTAAAACTGCTGTGCATCAAAGAATACAATCAACAGAGTGAAAATTCAACCTATGAAATGGGAAAACACATTTGCAAAGCATATATCTGATAAGGGATTAATATTTAGAAACTATAAAGAACTAAAACTAAACAGCAAAAACAAATTAATTCAAAATGGGCAAAGGACTTGAATAGATACTTCTCTGAGAAGATATACATACTAGGGGCCAAAAAGCTTATGGAAAGATACTCAACCTCATTAATCATTCAGTTCAGTTCAGTTCAGTCGCTCAGTCGTGTCCGACTCTTTGCGACCCCATGAATCGCAGCACGCCAGGCCTCCCTGTCCATCACCAACTCCCGGAGTTCACTCAGACTCGTGTCCATCGAGTCGGTGATGCCATCCAGCCATCTCATTCTCTGTCGTCCCCTTCTCCTCCTGCCCCCAGTTAAGAGAACTGCAAATCAAAACCACTGTGAGGTATCACCTCTCACCTATCAGAACGAGTACTACCAAGGCAACAGAAAGTAACCAGTGTTGGCAAGGATGTAGACAAATTAGACCCTCACACAGTGCTGACAGGAGTGTGAAACGGGGCAGCTGCCATGGGAAAGTGGATGGCGGTTCATCGAAAGAGTAAAGATAAGAGTTACCATACGATCCAGCAAGACCAATTCTGCATCTACATCGAAAAGAAATCAAAGAATCTCAAAGAAATACTTATACACTTATGTCCATATACCAGCATTATTCACAATAACCAAAAGGTGGAAACAACCCAAACGCTCGTTGAAGGATGAAATGCTAGACAATATACGGTATAAACATGCAAAGGAATATTATTCAGCCTTTAAAAAAAAAGAGGAAATTGTTATACATGCTATAACACGGATGAACACTGCGGACACTAAGTGAAATCAGTCAGTTATAAAAAGAAATACTGTACAGTTCTGCTTATGTGAGGTATCTAGAGCATGCAAATTCACAGAAACAGAAAATAGAGTGGTTGTTCCTGCTCTGCCAGGGGAAATGAGGAGTGGTTAATGAGCTATATAACACAGAGCAATGTTAACTTTGTTAATCATGTTGTAATTATATTCCTAATACTTATTTATCTAATAACTTTGTATTAGTCTTTATACCTTTTGACAACTTTTTTTTTTACTTTAGAATAGTGTTAATTTTTTAAACCTTTTATTTCTATGGGGGTATAGCCAACTAAGTGTTGTGAACAGTTTCACGTGAACACCAAAGGGACTTAGCCGTGCATACTCATGCATCCATTCTCCACCAAACTCCTCTCCACATAACACTGAGCAGAGTTCTGTGTGCTATACTGTAGGTCCTTGTTGGATATCCATTTTAAATAGAGCAATATTGATCACTTTAAGTCTCCCAGGTCGTACCTCCCGACTCTGGTAACTACAAATCTGACATTCTCTAAAAGTTTGTTTGTTTTGAAGTATAACTGACCTACAACACTAGAAAAATAAACAGCTTTTGAAATTATGTATTTATTCACATAAACATGACACAGTAGCAAAAATAGCAACAATATATCATGGACTCTGTATCCTTTATAGAAATAAAATGTAAGACAAAAAACAGCACCAAGGATGGAAGGAGGGAAGGGGAAGCATAAAGCTGTAAGGACTTTCTTCCACGTGCATGAAGCAGTATCTATCACTTCAGGACAGGCTGTGGTAAGTTAAAAGATGTGAATTGTAAATACTACAACAAACATGAGGGGAAAAAATTAAGCAAACAAGGCTTAACTAATCAACCAATGGCAGAGATGAAAATGGAATCACCCCAAAACTAAATCAATCCAAGAGAGACCATAAACGAGTTAAAGGGGGGAAAAGAGCAGATGGAACAAATAGAAAACAAATAACAAAGGGGTAGATTTAAAACTAAAATCTTCAATTCAGTCACTCAGTTGAGTCAGACTCTTTGAAACCCCATGGAATGCAGCACACCAAGCTTCCCTGTCCATCACCAACTCCCTGGCGCTTACTCAAAATCATGCCCATCGCATCAATGATGCCATCCAACCATGTCATCCTCTGTCATCCCCTTCTCCTGCTGCCTTCAATCTTTCCCAGCATCAGGGTTTTTCCTAATGAGTTAGTTCTTTGCATCAAGTGGCTAAAGTATTGGAGTTTCAGCTTCAGCATCAGTCCTTCCAATGAATATTCAGGATTCATTTAGGATTGACTTGTTCGATCTCCTTGCCGTCCAAGAGACTCAAGAGTGTTCTCCAACACCACAGTTCAAAATTTCTCCTGGCAATCTTGATTCCAGCTTGTGCTTCATCCAGCCTGGCATTTCGCATGATGTACTCTGAATAGAAGTTGAATAAACAGGGTGACAATATACAGCCTTGACGTACTCCTTTTCCTATTTGGAACCAGTCTGTTGTTTCATGTCCAGTTCTAACAGCTGCTTCCTGACCTGCATACAGATTTCTCAAGAGGCAGGTCAAGCATTCTGGTATTCCCATTTCTTGAAGAAATTTCCACAGTTTCTTGTGATCCACACAGTCAAAGGCTTTGGCATAGTCAATGAAGCAGAAATAGATGTTTTTCTGGAACTCTCTTGCTTTATCAATGATCTAATCAATGGATGTTGGCAATCTGACCTCTGGTTCCTCTGCCTTTTCTAAACACAGCGTGAACATCTGGAAGTTCACGGTTCATGTACTGTTGAAGCCTGGCTTGGAGAATTTTGAGCATTACTTTGCTAGCGTGTGAGATGAGTGCAACTGTGTGGTAGTTTAAGCATTCTTTGACATTGCCTTTCTCTGGGACTGGAATGAAAATTGACCTTTTCTAGTCCTGTGGCCACTGCTGAGTTTTCCAAATTTGCTGGCATATTGACTGCAGCACTTTCACAGCATCATCTTTCAGGATATGAACTAGTTCAACTGGAATTCCATCACCTCCACTAGCTTTGTTCATAGTGATGATTCCTAAGGCCCAGTTGAATTTGCATTCCAGGATGTCTGGCTCTAGGTGAGTGATCACACCATTGTGATTATCTGGGTCATGAAGATCTTTTTTGCATAAATCTTCTCTGTATTCTTGCCACCTCTTAATACCTTCTGCTTCTGTTAAGTCCATATCGTTTCTGTCCTTTATTGGGCCAATCTTTGCATGAAATGCTCCTTTGGTATCTCTAATTTTCTTGAAGAGAGCTCTGATCTTTCCCATTCCATTATTTCCCTCTATTCCTTTGCATTGATCACTGAGGACATCTTCCCTAGGAGATGGCAGAGTAGAAGAACAAGCACTCATCTTCTCCTGCGAGAACTCCAAAACTACAACTTGCTGCTGAATGGTCAATTGGAAAATGTTGGATCCCACCAAAAAAAGATACCCCTCATCCAAGGGCAAAGGAGAAGCCCCAGCAAGATGGTGAGAATGGTGAAATCGTATTTAGAATCAAACCTCTTACCCACCAGAGACATGCAGCAGGCTCAAACAAACCTTGTGCACACCAGGACCCAGGTACCCCCCAGAGTCTGAGCCAGAACTGGGTTTCACTGTCTCCTAGGAAGGTACAGGTCAGCAGTGGCCTGCCACAGAGGCAGGGGCTCTGGCTGCAGCAGACCTGGGTATGGCATAAGCCTTCTTGGAGGAGGTTGCCATTAACCCCACCAGAAAGCTGCCAGAACTTACAGAGGACTGGGAAACAGACTCTTGGAGGGCACAAACAAAACCTTGTGAGCCCAGAAGAATGGAGCAGTGATCCCACAAGAGACTGACCCAGACTTGCCCGTGAGTGTCCAGAGCCTCTGGCAGAGGTGTGGGCTGCCGGTGGCCTGCTGCAGGTTGGGGACACTGAGTGCAGCAGTGCATGCACAGGACCTTTTGAAGGAGGTCGCCATTATCTTTGTTACCTCCACCACAGTTTGGCCTCAGGTCAAACAACAGGGAGGGAACACAGCCCCACCCATGAACAGAAAACTGGATTCAAGATTTACTGAGCATGGCCCCGCCCATCAGAACAAGATCCAGTTTCCCCTGGATCATGGAAAAAGCAAGAGAGTTCCAGAAAAAAACATCTATTTCTGCTTTATTGACTATGCCAAAGCCTTTGACTGTGTGGATCACAATAAACTGTGGAAAATTCTGAAAGAGATGGGAATACCAGACCACCTGACCTGCCTCTTGAGAAATCTGTATGCAGGTCAGGAAGCAACAGTTAGAACTGGACATGGAACAACAAACTGGTTCCAAATAGGAAAAGGAGTATNAACTGTGGTGTTGGAGAAGACTCTTAAGGGTCCCTTGGACTGTAAGGAGATCCAACCAGTCCATTCTGAAGGAGATCAGCCCTCGGATTTCTTTGCAAGGAATGATGCTAAAGCTGAAGCTCCAGTACTTTGGACACCTCATGCGAAGAGCTGACTAATTGGAAAAGACTCTGATGCTGGGAGAGATTGGGGACAGGAGGAGAAGGGGATGACCCAGGATGAGATGGGTGGATGGCATCACGAACTCTGTGGACGTGAGTCTGAGTGAACTCCGGGAGTTGGTGATGGACAGGGAAGCCTGGCGTGCTGCGATTCATGGGGTCGCAAAGAGTCGGACACGACTGAGCGACTGAACTGAACTGAACTCCCCCTCAGTCAGTCTCTCTCATCAGGAAGCTTCCATAAGCCTATTATCCTTCTCCATCAGAGGGCAGACAGAATGAAAACCACAGTCACAGAAAATTAACCAAACGTATCACATGGACCACAGCCCTGTCTAACTCAATGAAACTATGAGTCATGCCATGTAGGGCCACCCAAGATGGATGAGTCGTGGTGGAGAGTTCTGACAAAACATGGTCCACTGGAGAAGGGAATGGCAAACCACTTCAGTATATTCTTGCCTTGAGAACCCCATTAACAGCATGAAAAGGTAAAAATAAGAAATAGGTATTTGGCATTTGACCACATGCTAGGCTCAGAACTCCTGAAACCCTTAGAATTTCCTAAGTGATGAGAACAATAATGGTATCTTCTGTTATGTTAATGAGGTGACTTTTGGAATGACCCTAGATCACCTTTTCATACAGTTCATGAGGTTCTCAAGGCAAGAATACTGAAGTGGCTTGCCATTCGGTTCTCCAGTGGACCACATTTTGTCAGAACTCTCCACCATGACCTGTCAATCTTGAATGGCCCTACGCGGCACGGCCATAGTTTCATTCAGTTAGACGAGGCTGTGATCCATGTGATCAGTTTGCTTATTTTCCTGTGATTGTGGTTTTCATTTTGTATATTGTCAAGGCTGTATATTGTCACCCTGCTTATTTAACTTACTTGCAGAGTACACCATGTGAAATGCCCCAGGCTGGACAAAGCACAAGCTGGAATCAAGATTTCTAGGAGAAATATCAATAACTGCAGATATGCAGATGACACCACCCTTATGGCAGAAAGTGAAGAGGATCTAAAGAGCCTCTTGATGAAAGTGGAAGAGGAGAGTGAAAAAGCTGGCTTAAAACTCAACATTCCAAAAACAAAGATCATGGCATCCAGTCCCATCACTTCATGGCAAATAGATGGGAAACAATGGAGCCAAAGCAGAAACAACACCCAGCTGTGGATGTGACTGGTGATGGAAGTAAAGTCTGATGCTGTAAAGAGCAGCACTGCATAGCAACCTGGAATGTTAGGTCCATGAACCAAGGCAAATTGGAAGTGGTCAAACAGGAGATGGCAAGAGTGAACGTCGACAGTTTAGGAGCCAGTGAACTGAGATGGACTGGAATGGGGGAAATGACTCAGATGACCATTGTATCCACTGCTGTGGGCAGGAATCCCTTGGGAGAAATGGAGGAGCCATCATGGTCAACAAGAGAGTCCAAAATGCAGTACTTGGATGCAATCTCAAAAATGACAGAATGATCTCATTTCCAAGGCAAACCATTCAATATCACAGGGATCCAAGTCTGAAGTTGAATGGTTCTTAATAGCGACCTAAAACCTTCTAAAACTAGCACCCCAGAAAGATGTCCTTTTCATTATTGGGGACTGGAATGCCCGAGTAGGAAGTTAAGAGATACCTGGAGTAACAGGCCGGTTTGGCCTTGGAGTACAAAACAAAGCAGGTCAAAGGCTAACACAATTTTGCCAAGAGAACACACTGGTCACAGCAAACACTCTCTTCTAACAACACGAGAGAAGACTCTACACATGGACAACATCAGATGTTCAATACCAAAATCAGATTGATTATATTCTTTGCAGCTAAAGTGGGAGAAGTTCTATACAGTCAGTAAAAACAAGACCAGGAGCTGACTGTGGCTCAGATCATGAACTCCTTATTGCCAAATTCAGACTTAAATTGAAGGAAGTAGGGAAAACCACTAGACCATTCAGGTATGACCTAAATCAAATCCCTTACAATTAAACAGTGTAAATGAGAAATAGAGTCAAGGGATTAGATTTGATAGAGTGAGTCCCTGAAGAACTATGGACAGAGGTTCATGACACTGTACAGGAGGAAGGGATCAAGACCATCCCCAAGGAAAAAAGAATTCCAAAAAAGGCAAAATGGTTGTCTGAGAAGGCCTTACAAATAGCTGAGAAAAGAAGAGAAGCGAAAGGCAAAGGAGAAAAAGAAAGATATACCTGCTTGAAGGCAGAGTTCCAAAGAATAGCAAGGAGAGATAAGAAAACTAAAATCTTAGTAATTGGTTAAAATATTCCAATTAAAAGACAGAGACTGTGAAACTGGATAACTACATACAAGAAATCCACTTTAAACACAAAGGCACACTGGTTAAATGTAAAAGGACAGAAAAAGAAACATAACATCTCATGACTAATCAAAGGACACACCCAGAGTAGCTATGCTATCATTGGACAAAGGAGATTTTAGAACAAAGAATGTAACCAGGAAAATACCGTGAACTAAATGAAAATGAAAAAGTGAGACGCTTTCATAATGTTAAAGGGGTCAATTTATCAAAATGATACAGTAATCCTATATGCATATGCCCTTGACTAACAGAGCTTTAAAATACGTGTGTAAGAGAAAATGATAACATACTCAAAGGAGGGAAAAAAATCCAAAGTTAGATGTGAACATTTTAACACTCCTCTCTTAGTTATGCACAGAACAAGCAGACAGAAAAGAGTACAGATATGGAGGACACGAATAACACTATCAGACAACTTACCCTGACATTTATAGAACACTCTACCCAACAAGGGAGCACATTCTTTCCAAGTATAGATCAAACATTCACCAAGATTAAATGCTATTCTAGGCCATAAAATAGGTTTCAATAAATTTAAAAGGGCTGAGAATATGTCCTGGATGACAAACAATTAATCCAAAATTAACCTAATAGAAAAACGCTGAAATTTGAAAATTAAACAATGCCATCGTTAAACAACACGAGTCAAAAAGGAAATCACAAGGAAAATTAGAAAATACCATGAACTAAATGAAAATGAAAACTGAACATATTAAACATTGTGGGATATAACTAAAGAGGTGCTTAGAGAGAAACTGGTGTCATTGAATGCATTAGAAAATTAGAAAAGAAAGAAAATGGTCTTAAAAGCAATAATCTAAGCTTTCACCATAAAAACAAATAGAAAATTAGCAAATTAAACCCAAAATAAGCAGAGGAAGGAAATAAGACGAGATCCAAAATTAGTAGAACAAAAAATAGGAAAACAATAAGGAAAAAATTAATGAAACCAAAAGTCATGTCTTTGAAACAGTCAATAAAACTGATAAACTTCTGGCCAAACTGCTAAGGAAAAAACTATACAAAAAAACAAATTTTCAGTCTCAGAAATAAAAGTGGGATCATGAAAACTGATGCTGGCTCAGGTGGTAAAAGAATTTACCCACAATGTGGAATCTGACCCCTGGATTGGGAAGATCTCCTGGAAAAGGTAATGGCAACCCACTCCAGTTCCTGCCTGGAGAAGTCCATGGTCGAGGAGCCTGGCAGGCTACAGTCCATGGGGGTCACAAGAGTCAGACATGATTGAGTGACTAACACTTTGACTTTTAACAAACATTAAAGGAAAATAAGGGAATTTTACAGATTTATAATAATATATTCCGCAACTCAGATAAGAGGGACAAATTCTTTAAAAGATACAAGAATACTCTTACAAGAAGAAATGGATAACCTCAATAGCTATTAAAGGAACTGGTTTCAGTGGTGAATTTTATTTAGTATTCAAGAAAGAAACATATCAATTCTACAAACTCTTCCAAAATGTAGATGAAAAGGGAACATCACCAAAAATATTCTGAGGTCAGTATATGATTGTTGTGATTCCACTACATTCATCTGTCACACCTGAATAAACTATACTTAAAACTGGTGAACTTTATTATATATAAACTACAAATCAAAAAAGTTAACTTTTTAAAAAATGTAAGTGCTACAGAAACACAAAAACTTTCCCACAAAGAAAACACAAGGCCTAACTGGCTTCATAGAGAGTTTCAAACATTTGAGGAAACAATAGCAGCAATCTTCCCCAGACTCTTAAGATATAGAGAGGGTAATTCATTTTATTTCACTGGAGCTTCCCTGGTGGCTCGCAGCCAGTGCAATAAGGCAAGAAAAAGAAATAAAAACCATAAATATCAGGAAGGATCTGGATGTGTCATGACTGTCTAGAAAGAAAACCCTAGGGAATGCATGAAACAAGCAGAATTAATATGTGATGATGGCAAAATCACAGGATAAAAAAAAGAACAAAGCTACACAAATCTCAAGCACACAGCATAGGAATAGAACATAGGGAGAAAAATAAATACTTAGATTCCAGGATGCCCGTATGTTCCTCCCGTAAGCCTTCATGAAGAGCAAAAGTAACACAAGGTAACTGCAAAAAGAAAAACAGGTAAACAAGCAGAAGACTGACCGAAAAAAAACCACATTAAGTGTGAAAATACTGAGAAAGAGTTCTGAATACAACTGAATTAAAAGAGGATTCAAGAGGCAAAGAAACAGTCTTCCAGGGTCACTCTTTAAGGAAATGGAACAGCAAATCCAAGAAGCTACTCAACTTGATAAAGAACATCTTCAAAAAAGCTATAGCTAATATCATACTTAATGATAAAAAATGTGACGCTTTCATGCTAAGGAACAATGCAAAGATGTCCCCTTTCACCACTGCTTTTCAACATTACAGGTGGGAGTCCTAGTTAATGTGTCATATTTGAGACAAAAGGAAATTAAAAAGTATGCACATCAGAAAGAAATACAATTATCTTTGTTCACAGGTTACATGATCACTTATGTAGGGAAAAAAAACTGACCAACAAATTCCTGGAACTAAAAAGCAATTACCGCAAGGCTGATATAAAGTCAACCACATTTATATATATCAGCAATGTACAAGTGGAATTTAAAACTAAGACACATTATCACCATTCACACCGTTGTTCTTTGGTCACTAAGTCACATCCAACTCTTTATGACCCCAGGGACTGCAGCCTGCCAGGCTCCTCTGTCCATGAGATTTTCCAGGCAAGAACACTAGAGTGGGTTGCCATTTCCTTCTCCAAGGGATCTTCCCAACTTAGGGATCAAAACTGTGCCTCCTGCACTGGTAGGCATGTTTTTTACCACTGAGCCACCAGGGAAGCCCGCCGTTTACATTCAGTTCAGTTCAGTCGCTCAGTCATGTCCGACTCTTTGCCACCCCATGAATCGCAGCACGCCAGGCCTCCCTGTCCATCACCAACTCCCGAAGTTCACTCAGACTCACGTCCATTGAGTCGGTAATGCCAACCAACCATCTCATCCTCTGTCGTCCCCTTCTCCTCCTGCCCTCAATCTTTCCCAGCATTAGGGTCTTTTCAAATGAGTCAGCTGTTCGCATCAGGTGGCCAAAGTATTGGAATGACTTATTACTTGGTGTTTATTTTATATTTATTTTAGACTAGGGAAATGATGTTAAGAGAAAAAGCAAATTTGAGCAATTTTTAAATTCAAGTTCAAGCTAGATTGTAAAGCAGCAGAGACAACTCACAATATCAACAACACATGTGGCCTAGGAATTGGGACACACAGTGCAGTGGTCAGTCAAGAAGTTTGGCAAAGGAAAAGAAAGCTGTGAAGATGGAGGGTGTAGTGGTCAGCCATCAGAAGTTGACACCAACCAACTAAGAGCAATCATCAAAGCCGATCCTCCTACAACCACATGAGAAGGTGACGAAGAACTCAACGACCATTCTACAGTCATTCGGCATTTGAAGCGCATTAGAAAGGTGAAAAAGCTCAGTAAGTGGGTGCCTCGTGAGCTGACCGCAAAGCAAAAAAAAACCATTCTGAAGTGTCATCTTCTCTTATTTTACGCAACAATGAGCCATTTCTTGATCAGACTGTGCAAGGACCGAGAAGAAGCTCCAAAGCACTTCCCAAAGCCAAACTTGCCCCAAAGAGAGGTCACGGTCGCTGTTTGGTGGTCGCTGCCCGTCTGATCCACTGCAGCACTCTGAACCCCCGCGAAACCATTGTATCTGAGATGTATGTCAGTAAGTCAGTGAGATGCACCAAAAATGCCTGCAGCTGGCAGTGGTCAACAGAATGGGCCCAATCCTTCTCCACCGAAACGCTTGACCACTCATTGCACAACCAATGCTTCAAAAGTTGAATGAACTGAGCTACGAAGTTTTACCTCATCCACCGTATTCACCTGACCTCTTGCCTTCAAGCATCTCGACAACTTCTTTCAGGGAAAATGCTTCTACAAGGAGGAGGCAGAAAATGCTTTCCAAGCATTCTGACTTCACTGAATTCCAAGGCATGGATATTTATGCTACAGGAATAAAGCTATTTCTCATTGGCAAAAATGTGCTAATTGTAATGGTTCCTATTTTGATTAATAAAGATATGTTTGAGCCTAGTTAAAATGATTTAAAATTCTCAGTCCAAAACTGCGATTACTTTCGCACTAACCTAATATAGAGCTACACTAATAAAGTAGTATGCGGTACTGCTGAAAGCACACACAAATAGATCAAAGAAACAGAGAAAGAGTCAGAAGCAAACATGTTATAATCAGCTGATCTTTGAAAGAGGACCAAAGACAATACAATGGAGTAAAGATTATCTTTTCAACAAGTGTTACTGCAGTATCACAGGAGAAAATCTAGGTAACCTTGGATATAGTGATGACTTTTTAGATATAACACCAAAGGCACAATACATGAAGGAAGTATTTGATAAGCTGCACTTCATTAAAATCAAAAACTTCTGCTCTGTGAAAAACAATGTCAAAAAAGAATGAAAAAAGAGAGAAGCCAGAGACTTGGAGAAAATATTTTCAAAAGACAAATCTGATAAAGGACTGTTAACCAAAAAAACTCCCCAAAACTCTTAAAACTTAATAAGACCTAGAGTCTATCATACAGAGTGAAGTCAGAAAGAGAAAAATAAATATCACATACTATATGGACTCTAGAAGAATGGACATGAGTTTGCGCAAACTCCGGGAGATGGTGAGGGTCAGGGAAACCTGACATGCTGCAGCCCATGGGGTCACAAAGAGTCGGACACAACTGAGCGACTGAACAAGGAAAATGGCACTGATGAACAGATCTGAAGGGCAGGACACAGAGAAAGACCTGTGGACATGGGGCGGGGGGAAAGAGAAGGCAGGGACAAACTCAGAGGGGCACTGACATACACTGCCATGTGTGAAACAGCCCGCTGGCGGGGAGCTGCTGCTAACAGGGGCTCAGCTCAGCGCTCTGCGACAGCCTAGACGGGAGGGATGCGGCAAGGGCGGAGGCTCAACGGGAAGGGGACACGCGCGCACGTTCAGCTGATTCACACTGTACAACAGAATCCAACACAACATCGCGAAGCAATTTATCCTCCAATTAAAAATGAATTTAAAAAAACTTAATTTTTAAAATGCGCAAGACATTAACAGACACCTCACCAAAGAATATATACAAATGGCAGTAAGCATATGAAAAGACGTTCAACAGCATATGTCATATTTGATATAAACAATGAGGTACCACTACACACCTCTCAGAATGGCCAAAATCCAGAACAAGGACAACACCAAATGCTGATGAGGATGTGCAACAACAGGAACTCTCATTTACTGCTGATGGGAAAGCAAAACGGCACAGCCACCTGCAAGGTCAGCAGTTTCTTAGGAAACTAAACACACTCTTACCATCTGATCCAGCAGTCACGTCCTTTGGTATTTACCCAAATATAAACTGAAAACTTATGTCCACACAAAAAATTGCTCACTCGTGTTTACAGCAGCTTTATTGATAACTGCCAAAAGTTGGAAGCAACCAGGATGTCCTTCAGTAGTTGAACAGATACACAGAGACAATGAAATATTATTTGGCAATAAATAGAAATAAGCCACCAAGTTATAAAACGACATGAAGGAAATTCAAATGCATATCACCATGTGAAAAAAGCCAATGTGAAATGGCTATATATTATACTAAATGATTCCAGTTATATGACATTCTGGAAAAGGTAAAACTATGGAGACAGCAAAAATAACAGAGGTTGCCAGCGGTTAGGAGGAGAAAGGGATGAACAGGCAGAGCACACAGGATTTCTAGGGCAAGGAAACTTCTGTATGCCACTATGATGGTAGACCATGTCACTGAACATTTGTCAAAATGAACAAGAGTGAACCCTAATGTAAACTATGGACTCTCAATGGTGATGTTCGTCCGTTATGACACCATAGACTGTAGCCTGCCAGGCTCCTCTGTCCATGGGATTCTCCAGGCAAGAACACTCTAAAGCGGGATGTCAATAGTGGGGGAGACTGTGTCTGTGTAAGAACAAGCAATACATGGGAATTGGGAACCCTCTATACCTTCCATTCGGTTTTAGGCTAAAACTGCTCTAAAAATTATTATTCGCAAATTCTCTAGCAGTTCACCGGTTAGGAGTCTGAGCTTTAAATGCTAGGGGCATGGGTTTGGTCCCAAGATCTTGTCAGTTGCACAGTGTGGCCAAACTAAAATAGAATTAAAAGTTTATTAATTTAAAAAAGGAAAGGAAAAGCTAAGCATCATTTGCAAACTATATGATCAATGGAAAGAGGAATGGCAGGGGAGAGATTTTAAGATCCTGTAGGATTAAAGCATGCTCGAGAACATTCAAAGGACACAAAGCCCCTGCTCCTCATCCCCTGCTCCCCTGCTCCCGCCCCAAAACAAGCCATCCAGTAAAAACTATCACACTAGCAAAGATGTCCTTAAATTAGGGATCTTATGAAATCCACCTCAAACTGCCAGTCCTGCCCCTCAAAATGTAGTGACATAGCAAATCTTCATCTACACAAAAAAAAGAAAATTCAGCTAATGAAAACCCCACACATAAAAGAACAAAGGGTAGGTAGGGAGGAGAAGAAAACTAAAACCTCAAATCAACCTTTCTTAACTGGGGATCGTCAAGAGAATTAAACTCTAATGAGTGATTTTGGTTAATTGTTTTCTTAATTTTCCTAAGAATGGTACATAGATACTATCATTCTAGTTGAGCATAGAAAGTTTAATTTATTATATAGTGTGGATGTCTTAGTGCATTATTGCATACTGTACTCACAGAATGTGGCTAAGAGTACTCCAAACTGAACTAAACATGCTCAAACAAATATCTGACGTTATTTCTTAACTGCTTGAATGAGAAAGTCAAAACTCAAGCAAGAAAATGTACCAAAAGCAGAAATAAAATTAACTCAGAAAAGAAATAAAAACAAGACTATAACAGAAATGAAAGTAAATTATAATGCCCCCCAAATGATAAATTGAAATGAAAAATGTAGTAAGAGGCATTAAAGAAAAGCAGAAAAATAACCTAAGAGAATGAAAGTAAGACAAAGAAAACAGGACAGAGAGTAGAGGTTGATATGGAAAAACGGGTGAGCAAGGTGCTGTAAGGGTGAGAGAGTGAGTATCTCAAGCCTTGCAAGCCTTACATTTTGTCACAACCGTTTGACTCTTCTGTTGAAGCGCAAACGCAGCCATAGACCATAAGTAAATAAATGAGTGTGGCTGTGATCCAACAGAACTTTATTTACAAAAACAGGGCTGGGCTGGGCCAGAGAGCCATGTGGCAAACCACATCCTGGCCTAATGGAGTAGAATGTCCAGAAATAGACCCAGGTACAGACAGAAATTCAGTACACGATAAAGTGGCATCTCAAATCACTGAGGAGCTTTTTCTAAAAATTGAAGTACAGTAGATTTATAATGCTGTGTTAGTTTCTGCTATACAGCAGAGTGATTCAGTTATACATGTGCATACATTCTTTTTTATATTCTTTTCCATTATGGTTTAATTGAATATAGTTACTGTGATAAATATATATATATATACACACACACACAGTAGGACCTTGTTCTTTATCCACTGTGTATTAGTTTGCATCTGCTAAACTGAGGAAATTTTTAATAAATTTAGTAAGTGGGTCAACTGCTCAGCTATTTGGAAAAAGATAAAATTAGAACACTGGAAAAATATTTACAATGTATGTCACAGGTAAAAGGACTTCTATACCTAAATTTTTCTTTTAAATTGAGGAGGAAAAAAGTCACCAAAATCCCAATGGGAAAATGAGGAAAAGACATAAACAGATGTTAAGGCTTACTCGTAATTAAAGAGATGCAAATTAAGGCTGCACATTTCTCACCTAACGCTGAAAAATACTCACAAGCATGAAAAGACATTCTGTTAGTAACTGAGTGACTGCAGGCACTCTTGTATACTTTCCGGGAGAAGACAAATGTGTCTGCAACCCTATTAGAGGAGAATTTGGAAACATGTAACAAAACTACATAAGCAGCTTTACATTTTCATCCAGCATGACCTTTGATCCTACACCAACCTTTTTCTCCAACAACCCCATTTCTAGGAATTTTCCCTGGAGATACACTATAATGAAATACTATAAAAATACATAAGCAGCACAAGATAAACATATGCACTGGAGGACTGCTTGTTATTTCAAAACAAAAGAGAGACTACCTACAGGATCATATATAAGATTTTGGCTGAATATTCTACTGTGTATCAACACATGGCATGCAGCCTTAAGCAAGAGAAAGAAAGGCTTCTACGGGCTGATACAAAGTAATTTTCAGGGTACATTTTTAGGTGAAAAAAGCAAAGTGCAAAATAGCATCCATAGTACCCATATGGTACTCTTTGTGTAAGAAATAAGCAGAAATAAGAAAATATGAATGTGTGTGTCTATTCCTTAGTGAATAAAGAAACCCAGGGAGGATAAACCAGAAACTAGTGACATCAGTTACCTAGCAGAAACGGGATGGAAAGAATGGAGGAATGGGAACAGGACAGAAAGCATGACAGTACCTTTTTGGTTTTACTCTTAGAACTGCATTAAATGCTTTATATACTCAAAAAAATTAAATAAAATCAACAAGTATTGGGAGAGAGTTGGAGTGGAGTATCCACAGAAACAAATGAACCTAAACACATTTCAAATGAATAATATAATCATTCTTAATGATGAGGAAAAAATTAAGTGACTTTGGAACTCAGCAGCTAGAATATAGATCCAAAAACAGAAGTTAATGGTAAATAAATATTCAGTATGGTTACTAATTTATTTTTCAATGATATAGGTAGCAATTCTAAAACTACTGAATGTGCATTCTAGAAGTGAACAAGTAAGTAAACATACTGTGGAAAACAGGAGTCACTGCTTCTCACTATTAGAGAAAGGAGTTACAAATATGAAAAGGGCTACCTTAGAATACTAGAATGAAATCTGTAAGACAGGACTAGAATTGAAGCTATCACTGTGAGCTCCTGGTTTTTACTACATAGAAAAAGAGGTATATTTTTCACAAGAGACCAAATTATATATATATTACCTAACACTGTTGGCTGAGAGCTTACAGAAGCAATGATATCCCAATAGCACTAAGCACACTTAAGTGTGTGTGTGTGTGTGTGTGCGCACATGCGTGCGCGCTCCCGAACACTCAATCGCTCAGCTGTGTCGACTCTTTGCAAGCCCATGGACTGTAGAACACCAGGCTTCTCTGTCCATGGAATTTTCCAAGTAAATATACTGGAAGGGGTTGCCATTTTCTCTCAGGGGATTTTCCCAGGGATTGAACCCATGTCTCCTGTGCCTCCAGCACTGGCAGGCAGATTCTTTACCACTGTGTCATTCTTCACTAAAAGAAACCAAGGCCCTTACAGCATTGACTAATTCCAGGGCTGACGATGAGAAAATACAAGATGAGAAAAATTTTGTTGCAGCAGAAAGAAAGTACTTAAAGAATTATGAGGACAGATCAAAAGGACACAGGACCCAGCTTGAAAGTGCAGTGACCAAACTGAATAATCTAACCGTCAAAATAAATAATCATAATAACAGATTAAAACCCACTGAATAAAATAAGAAACCACAAGTCTATACCAATAAGTAAATAAACTGAAATTCTAACGAAAAGAGGACATTTACACAGTTAGTGTGGCATCACCAACTCGATGGACATGAGTCTGAGCAAGCTCTGGGAGCTGGTGATGGACAGGAAAGCCTGGTGTCATAACCTGGTGTCGCAGTCAGACAGGACTGAGCAACTTAACTGAACTGACAGTTTCAAAGGATCTCTCCACAAAATATTTAATAACAAAGAGAAAAAGGGTAACTTTATAGTGAAGAAAGCTCCTTAGTAATCAAGATGGTCACCATTAGTAACGAAACAAATCAGAATCATAAAGATAAAGAGAGTATCCCTTTTGTGATTTCAAAGATTTCCTGCTGCTGCTGCTAAGTCGCGTCAGTCATGTCCGACTCTGTGCACAGCAGCCCAACAGGCTCCTCTGTCCCTGGGATTCTCCAGGCTCAAGAATACTGGAGTGGGTTGCCATTTCCTTCTCCAAGTGAAAGTGAAGTTGCTCAGTGTCCGACTTTTAGCGACCCCATGGACCATAACCTACCAGGCTCCTCCGTCCATGGGATTCTCCAGGCAAGAGTACTGGAGTGGGGGGCCATTGCCTTCTCCAGAAAGACTTCCTAGTATAAACTAAATCTAACCATAAGGAAACAAATCCAAATTGACAGACATACTACAAAATGATTGATCTGTAATCTTCAAAAGTGTCAAGGATACAGAAGTCCAGAAAAAGCTTGACAATCTGTTCCAGACTAAAATACATTAAAGTACAACAATTCAAGGCAGTTCATTACACTGAACTAGATGCCTTTGCTACAAAGGACAGAACTGGACCTCTGATGAAACTCAGAGACAAAGGACCAGACGGCAGTAACGTGTCAAATGCTAATTTACTGATCTGACTCAATTAGGATTATGTAGAACATCTTCCTTTCTAAGAAATATACACCAAAACACTAGAACATGACAAACCATGAAGTCAGCATGCAGTTTGAGGAGCAAAATGTTCTTAGTATTGTACACTTATAACTAAGCTCAGTTCAGTTCAATTCAGTCGCTCAGTTGTGTCCGACTCTTTGTGACCCCATGAATCGCAGCACGCCAGGCCTCCCTGTCCATCACCAACTCATGGAGTTCACTCAGTATCACGTCCATCAAGTCAGTGATGCCTTCCAGCCATCTCATCCTCTGTCGTCCCCTTCTCCTCCTGCCCCCAATCCCTCCCAGCATCAGAGTCTTTTCCAATGAGCCAACTCTTCGCATGAGGTGGCCAAAGTACTGGAGTTTCAGCTTTAGCATCATTCCTTCCAAAGAAATCCGAGGGCTGATCTCCTTCAGAATGAACTGGTTGGATCTCCTTGCAGTCCAAGGGACTCTCAAGAGTCTTGTCCAAAACCATGGTTCAAAAGCATAAATTCCTCAGCGCTCAGCTTTCTTCACAGTCCAACTCTCACATCTATACATGACCACTGGTAAAACCATAGCCTTGACTAGACGGACCTTAGTCGGCAAAGTAATGTCTCTGCTTTTGAATATACTATCTAGGTTGGTCATAACTTTTCTTCCAAGGAGTAAGCGTCTTTTCATTTCATGGCTGCAATCACCATCTGCAGTGATTTTGGAGCCCAGAAAAATAAAGTCTGACACTGTTTCCACTGTTTCCCCATCTATTTCCCATGAAGTGATGAGACCGGATGCCATGACCTTCATTTTCTGAATGTTGAGCTTTAAGCCAACTTCTTCACTCTCCTCTTTCACTTTCATCAAGAGGCTTTTTAGTTCCTCTTCACTTTCTGCCATAAGCTCAACACTGTCTCAAAATGAATAAAAATAAATCTTTCAATGGCTGGTTTGCAATAATTAACACCCAACACTTCAAGCTATGGGATTCCCCTAGGAAAAAATGTGTGCTGAAATCTTCTGTGCCCTTTTTCAGCACTACCATCAGACAGCCTCAGTAAATATCTCACTCTGGTACTGACTGAGGACGTTACGGACTCAGCGTCTTCCCCAGGCCATCACTAGCAGTTGACAGTTAGGGGTTCATCCATCTCTCTCCTTGTGAACTCCACAGATCCTTCTGTGCAATGTTTCTGGCAAAGTTCTTACTTTGAAATTAATGAGGTGTAGTTTCTTCTGGTTACCATTACTCTAACCCTTAATTTTTCATCTGTCTCCACAGATGAAGGATTTAACATTTGCCTTTTACTCTGAATTTAAAAAGGAAGCAAGCTCTAAGAGATTTTACAAAGACTTCAGTAAGCGACTCCTGGTTTTCTAAAGGGAGGGAGGAAGGAATAGAAAGCTCTTCCTTATACTAAGGTAAAGCATTTTCACATGCCACCTATCTACAAAAATAGGCAGCTGGTTCTCTGTGCTACCAGGTCACAGTACAGTGCACGGCATACAGCAGACAGTAAAAAATGTACAAAATGTATGGGCGATATGTTTAATACTGTGTTCTAAGTATTTTCTAAATAATCCCATCCAAACTGCATGATCTCACTTTTAAGGGCACTCAAGCAATTCAGTAAGAAGGCGCAGACTGGCACAGGCGTTCTGTGTTCGAAAATGTCTCTCAATTCTTTTTCTTGGCCAAGTATATCCAGTATTATTAGATCCTCTTTTAGTAGGCCATGGCTTAGCTGACTCAACATATACTCAGATTGCTCAGAGAAGAGTTGCCATTTGTGAAGAGGCCTGTGATTTTAAGAGTACACTACTGGGTTATACAAATCAGGATAGTTAAATTTATTCAAAACAGCAATGTTCAATCCTCGTGAGGGTACAGTGAGATGCAAACCCTCTGGAAAGCAATTTGACAAGATATATACAGTGTATCTCCTAGGAAAATATCCTAAGTAATTGGAAAGGAAGGCAAAGATTTATGCAAAAAGATGGCAATTCATTTTTAATAAATAAAAGGGAAGAGTCTAAGCATCCAGAAAAATGTCAAATTATAGGATGTTCATGGAATGTGGTCATTTCAAATCATAAGACATTTTTAATAACAGTAGAATATAAACACAATAATCCTGAATAAGTGTACAAAGTATGTAAAGTAAAATAAAGCATATAAGGTTATAAAATTATATAGATATAATTCTTAAGGATATAAAGCACATGCACAGATTAAAAGTTCAAAGACAATGTCAGAATATTAAGAATGATATTCCCTGAATTATTCCTCATTTTTCTTCCTAATTTTATCCCAACATTCTACAATATGCATGCATTACTCTTATAATCAGAAAAGATTATTTTTTAAGCAAAACAATACATAGGCTAGTCTTCAAAGCTAAATCATTGTTTCCTCAGGAAACTCCTTCAACTCACTTAAATACTTGAATTCAAAGAACTCAGTGAACAAAGTCCAAAGTAGTTTTGGCTATGACAGCAAATACACCATACAATCCCAACAGTCCCTAGCTTAGACAGCCATTTCTTCCCCAGTTCATTCTGCCTGTTCAGAAACTGCTTTACAAACAGGCGGGTTTATCATGCAGACTGAGACGCGACCCTTTCCTCATGAAACCGGGGCTTCGATGGGAGAAAGACAGTAAACAGGGGGGAGAAACCAACACAGAATGTAGTTTCAGGCAGTGCTAAGCGCTACGGAGGAAAAATAAAGGAGGGTAGAGGAACAGAGTGAAAAGCAGGACGCTATTTTAGACTGGGTGGCCAGAGAAGGGCTCTAAAGAGGAGATACTTGATCATGTAAGCTACCGGTGTGACAACATAAATAGCATTCCTATTGCATAATTGTCCTAGAAAACTCTATTTACAACTTAAAATACACATAATCGTCTCTATGAAAATAGTTCCTACTTTGAGAAGCAGTAACATGTATTGGAGGGGCTTCCCAGATGGCTCTATGGTAAAGAATCTACCTGACAACCAAGAGACCTGGGTTCAATCCCTGGGTCAGGAAGATCCCCTGGAGATGGAAACAGCTACCCCACTCCAGTGTTCTCACCTGGGAAATCCCATGGACAGAGGAGCCTGGCAGGCTCCATGATGGTGCAAAGAGTTGGATATGACTTAGAGACTAAAACCACTGAGAGATTAATACCACCAAACCAAAGCGTACTGGAACCAAAGAGACCATGTTTAAATTCTGGTTTTGCCCCTTACTTTCATGTGCCCTTAGTCCTGGTTTTGCCCCTTACTTTTATGTGCCCTGCTTCCCTGGTGGCTCAGAGGTTAAAGCGTCTGCCTGCAATTTGGGAGACACGGGTTTGATCTCTGGGTTGGGAAGATCCCCTGGAGAAGGAAATGGCAACCCACTCCAGCATTCTTGCCTGGAGAAACCCATGGACGGAGGAGCCTGGTGGGCTACAGTCCACGGGGGTCACAAAGAGTCGGACACGACTGAGCGACCTCACTCACTCACTCAGGCAAGTCACAAGCTTTCTTTCTGAATCTCCGTTTCCTCATGTATAAAACAGACATAACAGAACCTAGTTCATAAAACTGTTCAGAGGATTAAAAAAAAGCACGGGAAAAGGCTTAGTAACGTGACTGGCATATGTGTTAACTGTGAGATCCCTACACATGTTATGGTTCTTCTACAAAATGAGTACTATGTACTGAATGACTCTTCGTGAAGAATCATTACTAAAGCACTTCACTGTCACAAGGAGACACATGCCATATTTTTATCTTCCCATCCTGGGGACTCAGAAGTCCAAGTTGCCTCTGACTATGGTTATTAGCTGTTTGTGATGCGAACGGTACTGGCTTGATAAGACTGGGGTCACGTTTACTGATGTCACACTCGCTTTTCTTCATTGGGTCATGGGCTGCTTCTGATTCCATCTGTATCCCTAACTCCAAAGCTGGCCTCTTTTCAGTCACAGTTGTAATGGTTAATTTTATGTGTCAACTCAGCCAGTTGTTTGCTCAAGTCTTAATCTATATGTTACTGTGAAGATTATTTTGTAGATCTGATTGCATACTACCTTGCAAAATGTACATAGGGCTTATTTAGTAAGTTGAGGGCCATTAGAAAAAAAAAACCTTCTGCCTCCAGACTGTCACACCGAACTCTTGCCTGCATTTCTGCTGCTTGGCCACACAAATTTCCACTTTGCCAGTCCCCACAATCACGTGAGCCAATTCTCTAAAATATCTATCTATCCATCTACCTACTAGTACTACTGGTTCTATCTCTCTGGGGATCCATGACTAACACACTGGTCAACCTTAGAGTTGGCCCCCTTGTTTTCTCTCTTCATTCTATTATCTATACAGAAGACAGAGATCCTATTAACATGTTAGTAGGATAAACTGCTCCTCTGGTGGTGGTTTAGTCGCTAAGTCGGGTCTGACTCGTGCAACCTCATGGCCTGTCGCCCACCACGCTCCTGTCTATAGGATTTTCCAGGCAAGAATACTGGAGTGCGTTGCCATTTCCTTCTCCGGGGCTCTTCCCAACCCAGGGGTCAAACCTGGGTCTCCCGCACTGCTGGCAGTTTTCTCTAATGACTTCCCATCTCTTGTAAAATAAAAGCCTCCTTGGAGTGCCCTACCCCACCCTTTCACCGTAGCACTTCTTACTACCTAAAATACCATGTGATTTACTTATTTTCTTTCTGTCCCCACTAAAATTTAAGTTCCAAGAGAGAGTGGCTTTTTGTGCACTCCTGTATTTCTAGCCCCTACAACAATCCCCGGTACATAGTAGAAGCATCATAAATATTTGCTGCTTGAAAAATAAACAAATGAGTAAACAAAGTATGTTTTTTTTTTAAAATGTATTCTTTGTGTTTTCCTATGCTTTCCAGTTTTCCACATTGGGTATTTATTTCTACTATTATATACTGCTGAGAATAATGTAGATCAGAATAACTTTTTGGTGGAGGATTGGTCAATGTTAGAAAACCTTAAAAAACTTATACCCTTTGATTTAGAATTTTTCCAATGAATACAACCTAAGAAATAAGTACAGACTAAAACTTAATAACTTTAATGTCCATCAGTAGGAGCGTGATTACATTATTGTACATACAACCTAATTAGTAAGTATAGACTAAATTTAATAACCTTAATGTCTATCAGTAGGAGAGTGATTAAATTACTACACATCCAGACAATTAAACTCTCCATAATTATTAAAAATGAAGACCTAGGTTTATTAATGTGAACCATATTGGTAAAAATGGGGTTATATTTCAGTATATATAGAGTATAAGCCTATCTATAAACAAAACATACACACACACACATAGAAATAAAATGTCAAGGGAAAAAAAACAAAAGAATGGACACTAAAAGTGAGAATATGGTTGAATGATTAATTTCTTCTTTATACTTTTCTATTATCCAAAATTTTTAGAATGAAAAAATGTTACTTTCATAAACAGAACAGTAATCAATAACCTCAGATATGCAGATGATACCACCCTCATGGCAGAAAGTGAAGAGGAACTAAAAAGCCTGTTGATGAAAGTGAAAGAGGAGAGTGAAAAAGTTGGCTTAAAGCTCAGCATTCAGAAAATGAAGATCATGGCATCCGGTCCCATCACTTCATGGGAAATAGATGGGGAAACAGTGGAAACAGTGTCAGACTTTATTTTTCTGGGCTCCAAAATCACTGTAGATGGTGACTGTAGCCATGAAATGAAAAGACGCTTACTCCTTGGAAGAAAAGTTATGACCAACCTAGATAGTATATTCAAAAGCAGAGACATTACTTTGCCAACAAAGGTCTGTCTAGTCAAGACTATGGTTTTTCCAGTGGTCATGTATAGATGTGAGAGTTGGACTGTGAAAAAGGCTGAGCACCGAAGAATTGATGCTTTTGAACTGGGGTGTTGGAGAAGACTCTTGAGAGTCCCTTGGACTGCAAGGAGATCCAACCAGTCCATTCTGAAGGAGATCAGCCCTCGGATTTCTTTGGAAGGAATGATGCTAAAGCTGAAACTCCAATACTTTGGCCACCTGATGCCAAGAGTTGACTCATTGGAAAAGACTTTGATGCTGGGAGGGATTGGGGGCAGGAGGAGAAGGGGACGACAGAGGATGAGATGGCTGGATGGTATCGCTGACTCAATGGACGTGAGTCTGAGAGAACTCTGGGAGTTGGTGATGGACAGGGAGGCCTGGCGTGCTGCGATTCATGGGGTTGCAAAGAGTCAGACACGACTGAGCGACTGAACTGAACTGAACTGAAGTATAAATCAACAGAAGTACATTAACCAGAATTCTTACAAGCAATATAATGAGACTTTAGTATGAGGCATATTGTGTCATTTTTGTTGAAAAAGTAAAAAGGCATTTTCTGATGTGGTCTGAATTTCATTTATCCACCTATCCCTCCTTAAATTATGTATACTGTTAAACCTTATTCATCACATACACTATCCTATCCATCACATACACTGTTTTGGAAACCATAAATTAAAACTGTCAGTAAGACACGGTGTCATTTTCATTTTCCCATAGCAGAAGCTCTCAACCATGGCAAATGTATGTGATTTCTTGAGTGTTTAAACATATGCATATGATCAATGAAGTTAATAAAGTGCTACTTCTTGAATGTTAGTACTATATGCCAACGATTGTGCTGTCGTTAGAACTCTCTCCAAAATATGAATTTACCTGCTACTGCTTCTGCGGCTTCAAATTCTGAGACCCTCTGTTTTCAGAAAATATGAGATGGAAATGATTTTTTTAAATATCCAACAATTTCAATTCATAGTAAAAAAACAGGAAAAATCACTTCTTTAGAAAAATGCTAAAATAAATCATTCTGTTTGGCACTTTGAAATTTTGAACTTTCAAAGTTTATCATCACTAACAAGACACTTTGAAACCAGCATTATTTGTATAAAAGACAGCATGATAAACTGCAGACCATGGCAACCCCACAGAAGTTAAAAACTGATGATGATACTAGGGAAGTGAAGAAAAACAAAATCTTGAAAGAGATTTGTATGAGTGGGCATTATCAGATTTAAGGAAATGAAATAAGCATATGACGTCAAAGCAATGGAGAAAAGCTGGATCAGCAAATAGTATGAAGAAAACAGAGTGGCCATTTGGAAAGAATGTGGATCCCTGATTCAAAGAATCTACCAAAGTAAATTGCAGAAGGAACAGAAAGATTTAAATATAAAACAAAACCAAAGACCACTGGAAGAATGGCAAAGGAAAAGAATGACTACAGTGGCCAATAGCCACATGAAAGGATGCTCAACATTGCTAATTATCGGAGAAATGCAAATGAAAACTACAATGAAAACCACCTCACACTAACCAGAAGGCCATCTTAAAAAGTCTACAGCAGCAGGGGGTGAGAAGCTGCCTGCCAACGCAGGAACATGGGTGCAGTCTCTGGCCCAGAAGATGCCACATGCCACAGAGCAACTAAACCGGCATGCCACAGCCACTGGGCCCATGTGCTCCAACCGCGGAGGCTCACGCGCCCAGAGCCTGTGCTCTGCAGCAAGAGCAGCCACCGCAGCGGGAAGCCCAGGCAGTGCAACGAAGAGCCCCGACACTCTACAGCCAGAGAGAGCCCGAGGCAGCAGCGAAGGCCCAGCACAACCAGAAATAAGATTATTTTTTTACAGTCTATAAATAACAAATGCTGGAGAGGGTATTGAGAAAAGGGAACTTTCCTACACTGCTGGTGGGAATGTAAGTTGGTGCAGCCACTATGGAACACAGTATGATAGGTTCCTCAGAAAATTAAAGTTAGCATACCATCCAGCAATCCCATTCCTGGGCATGTATCCCTATGAAACTATAATTCAAAAAGCCACATGCACCCCTATGTTCACAGCATGCTATTCGCAACAGCCACACAAGGAAACAATCTAAATGTCCACTGACAGAGGAATGGACAAAAAAAGATGCAGTGCGCATAGACAACAGAATGCTCCTCAGCCATACAGAAGAACAGAATGCCACTTCCGGCAACATGGATGAGCCTGGAGATTACTCTAAGTGAAGTAACTCGCAAAGAAAAAGACAAACACCATATGAAAACACTTCTACGTGGGATCTAAAACACGACACACATGCCCCTATCTACGAAACAGAAACAGACGCGCACACAGACAACACACACACGGTTGCCAAGGGGGAGGCAGGCGTGGGAGGGCTGGACCCGGAGTGCCGAGCAGGCAAACGCAGACCCGCGCACACAGAGAGGACAAGCGAGGTCCCGCTACAGCGCAAGGAGCCAAGAGTCAACGTCCTGGGACAAGCCATGATGGCAAAGAAGAGGAAAGAAACCGTGTGTGTGTGTGTGTGTGTGTGTGTGTGTGTGATGGCAAAGAAGAGGAAAGAAACCGTGTGTGTGTGTGTGTGTGTGTGTGTGTGTGANCACAGAGAGGACAAGCGAGGTCCCGCTACAGCGCAAGGAGCCAAGAGTCAACGTCCTGGGACAAGCCATGATGGCAAAGAAGAGGAAAGAAACCGTGTGTGTGTGTGCGTGTGTGTGTGTGTGTGTGTGTGAGATGGCAAAGAAGAGGAAAGAAACCGTGTGTGTGTGTGTGTGTGCGCGTGCGCGTGCGCGTGCGTGTGTGTGTGCATATACATATATAACCGAATCACTCTGTGCAGCGGAAATAAACACACTGTAAATCAACTATACTTCAATAAAAAATAAATTAAAATAAATATGACTATATTAAAAGTAAAACTTTCTAAGCATTACCAACAGAACTGAAAGGCAAAGTCAGGGGAAAACATCTGCAATAAATGACAGGAGCTACTATATTTAATATACGAAGCGTTCCTAAAACTCAGATTTTTTTTAAAAAAGTCATTTCAGAAAAATACAAAGTAGGTATGAAGAGATAAGTCATAGAAGACAAGTATAAATGGCTAGTAAATACATACATATTTTAACATTTTCATTCACTGGAACGGCAAAATAAAAAATATAAATTAAACTATCCAATGCCAGCAAAGACATATAGAAAGGGAAGCTCTCATCCACTGCTCTAAGGAGTGGAAACTGACCCAACTCGTCAAAAGTACAATTTAGCAACCTAAAGTGTTTCAATGTGCACACTCTTTCACCTAGGGAAATAATCAAAGAAGTATCCAAAGACTTATCTACAATGACCTTCTACTCAACATGGATGTCTCAAAAACTTGAAAAAGTCTTGACAAAGAGGGAGGGTTTCTTAAAATCAGCAAAATGTATATTAAATAGAATGTTATGTAGTGATTTTAAATGATGGTAGAAAGTCTTAATTCACCATGTTACTATTTGTCATTTTTTTATTATTAGTTTAATTCTGAACAAGTATAGGTTATTTTAAATAATATTTTAAAAGTAAACCTTAAATATTTTTAAATGATATCCAGAGCTTATAGAAATAAACTAATTATACAGTGATCCACCCTCCATGGAAACAATTTAGCCACTTCTATGAAAATAAATCACTGTTCATTTTGTGACAGATCACTGAGTTATAATCAACAATTCAGATTTCTATATTTATACACATTGTATTATAATTCAGAAAAAAAAAACTGTATTTCTCTCAAATCTATGGATGATAAAAGTTGGTGAAATTTCCACTGGTAAAGAGTTAGGCTTTACAAAATCTGGAGGCATGTCTGTAATATGATGATAAGTAAATAAAGGAGACTGTATTGTGGTTTTTCTACAGTGAGCCCATTTTCCCTATTTTAAAAAAATAAGAAAATCCCTATAATTGTAGAGTAACAAATCCTATGAATGAAAAAACTGAAACATGCAATGCTAGACAACATTAACTGTTAACATTTGTTGGGGGGATGGATAGGAGAGATTATTACTTTTCTGTAAATGGACCATTTAATAAAAAACACTGATATTCTTTGACCAAGCAATTGTATTTCTAGGAACTTATTCTACATACATAATTATTCAAGCCTAAAAATATACATTCATTCAAATACAGTGCCATGATAGAAAAAAAATTGAGCCCCAAAATTACTTTAATAGGGAACTGTATATATATTTTTTAAATGATAAAACCAACATAATAGAATATTTTTGTGTCTATTAAAAAGAACAGGGTTCACATGGCCTTATTATGCTGATATGGAAAGATGGGCAATGTATCTTACTAATTTGAAAAAGCTATTAATTGAAAAGTAATATGTATAATATAGTCATATTTGTAGTTTTTTAAGCTTCTATCTAAAGGATAACAGGAGAAACTCCTAAGTAACACTTTGAGAAGTGAGACCTGGGTTCAAAGGAAACATATGTCTTTTATAACTTTCTATATTAGTTGTACTATTTTTAATTCTTTGAACCTTTTTTATGATTCTTCTTTTTGCTAACATAAAACAGTGATTTGTCATGCTCCTTCTTTTTTTAAAGCTATCTTAGATTTGTTTAAAAATGCTCCAGAAAAAAACAAAATTCAAGAAAGAGAAAGTTGGACTAAGAATAACTTCATTTTGAAAACTGTTCGCAGTTGAGTTGAAAGGGTCTCTTTACTTTTGTGTGTTTGGAAATTTCCATGGAATTTTTCACATAAAATCTTGCTAAGAGTCTTGCTATCTAGTACAGCTAAATCCAGAGCTATTCCAGGTGAGCAGAAGTGTGAGCGGCATTATGCTAAACCCTCTTTCATCCTTCTCATGATTCCAAAGTCACACTGTGGGGTTCCATAGGACATTAAAACACCACTCTTATAATCATTTTCATCACCGCAATAATGAAGAGAACCTGCAAAATTTGATGAATTCCTTCCTGCCCAACAGGCAGGAGGAAGAGAGACCTTAAAACAGCAACAAATGTTCTCTGAGTGGTAAGGTTACCAATGGATTTTTTTTAAATAAACTATATTGAGTAAATTTTCTTATAAAGAGAAAAAAAAAGGTTTTTAATATTCATAAAATACTACACTCTACCATTGAAAGGTTATGTCAAGCCTTCCCATTATTGACCCTAGAGTTCAACAGAATAATGAACAAGAAATAATAAATCCCCAACGGTTACTAGAAAAAAAAAAGACACTGAGTTGGAACAGCCACATCTGACCTAAGGAGACAGCCCTGGACAAAACAAGAATCCCTGACAGCAGGGGCCATGTCACACACCCAGCCTTTCCCCTTACTCTGATCCTGCCCTGGGCGCTGAGGCCGTGAGGCCCGACAGGGGACCAGAGGCAAGCGATGAAAGAAGCGAACTTTCACTCCCTCAACAGCCAACCAATGGTAGGGTGTAGATGCTATCTCCCTCTACTTCATAAAACTGTGTGGGCAGATATAACCATCTCCATGTAAAGGATGAGGAAACTGAGGGTCAGGAGAATGAGAAACTTGGCCAGTGAGCGCCACACAGCTACTAGGCATCAGACAGAAGACTAGAATTGAGGTTTGTCTGCTCCAGAATCACGTTTCTTTCTACCAAGCTATCTCCCTTCTCTAAAAAATATTCTCTTATGTTGGCAGCTGTAAGTTCCAAGTGTAGTGTCCTCAAATCAGTGTGGATCACTCTACATAGGGAACAGAAAAGAAACAAGAAAGGCAGGTGTCAAAAAGTTCTGTTAATTGCTGCATAGCACTATCCACAATGGGGCTTTCCTGGTGGCTCTGTGGTAAAGAATTCACCTGCCAATGCAGGAGATGTGGGTTCAATCCCTGGGTGGGGAAGGTCCCCTGGGATAGGAAATGGCAACCCACTCCCTGGGAAATTCTTCTTCCCTGGGAAATTCCATGGACAGAGAAGCCTGGCAGGCTACAGTCCACAGGGCTGCAAAAGAGTTGGACGCCACTTAGTGACTGAATAACAGCTATCCAAATGGAACTAGGAGAGAGGCACTGAAACTCGATTCACACGATCCCTTCTGCCATTCCAAGTCATCATCAGTCCAACTCTTTAAAAAGGCATATCACTAACACTCTCCCTAGCTGAGAACTTGTAAATGGCATTATCAAGAAAGTCTTTCAGTTCACTGCATAGAACCTCTACATTCCAGGTGCATCAGCCTTCAACTTTTAATGATAAAAATAAAAGGGAATTTTTTTCAACCCCAAAATGGCGGTTGCCAAGTTAACTGCCAACTGGTTTTGCAGTTACTCAGATCTAGGGTTTTGGTTGTTAATATTTATTTACTTTTTGGCTGTGTAGGGTCTCAATTATGGGAACTCTCAGTTGGGGCATGAGGGATCTAGCTCCCCAGCCAGTGACGGAACTCAGGTCCCCTGCACTGGGAGTGCAGTGTCCCAACCAATGGACCCGGGGAAGCCCCCGGATCCAGGCTCTTAACTAGTGTGCCACTTGAATAAATGTGTAACCTTAGGCAAGTCAATTAAATTCCATAACTTCATAGACAAAGAAGCCAAACTAGGTAACTTCTCCGTAAAGAACCCAATGAGATAGCCTAGTACCTAGAGCCCAGCACCTGAAAACATGGCGGGTGCTTTGTGACACCTGTAATACATATGCAGGCATAAATGACACTGAAACGACAACTACACTATCATGTATAATATGTGATAGATGCATGGTCTGAACGCGTGATTATATGATGTAACAATCAACTGGTTGAATCTGAATAACTGAACCAACTGAAATACTGACTTAGTTCAGCTGAGGTCAGAGGCAGTCAGGTATTCTGGTTCAACTGTTCCAAAAAAATGTTGAGGGCTAGCCACAGTTTTTAAAAGTATGTATGTATGTGTATGTATGTAAGTGTGCGTATATTGGCTAACATCAGAACTTCATTACACACACATACACACCTGGACTTTACTTGTGGTTCAGGCTGAATTTTTGTCCACAGGTCTGCTTATTACATTGAACCCCAAGACACCAGGGACTAAATCTGCACTGCTCATCTTCATACACCCAGCACCAATACAGGCCCTGGCACATACCAATTGCTCAGTAAATATTCATAGAATTGAATTTTCAGAAAAGCCACTCAGCAACCTCACTAGCTTTAAGATTCAGGAGGGCTCAGCTTGGTAAGGGGAATGTATTTCCTCCCTCCAGAGATATTTGGCAGGTTTTTCTTTTTTTCTTTTCAAATAATGACTAAATAAGCCACACACTATATATCTCAGTAGCAAAGTTTTCACAAACAAAACCAAAATGGAAAACTCTAGAAATAGCAGCATTCCAGTGTAGAGGAAAGAAAATCAATTTTGGAATCACGCAAATCTTGAATTCAAATGCTAGCTCTACCACTTCACAGATTAACTTGAGTTGAACCATACATATCACCTCTGAGACCCAGTTCCTACATCTGAAAAAATGGGAATAATACCTACCTCATAGGGTTGTCACAAAGCTAATATACATGAAGCCCTGAGTACAACTGGTGGTGAGTGGGGTTTTTTTAAAAACAGTTTTATTGAGGTAAATGAATGGTTTATATTTTTTTTAAGTCTACTATTCCTTTCCCTCTCTCACAGCTAGAGCAATACATTATGCCTAAAAGCAACTACAGTACTAACTTTACTCCTGCTTGTCAAATGGTACGATAAATCAGCCAATAGATAGGCTAGTTGGCTCAAGTTGCAACTGTTCCCTGGTGCATTCGGTCATTTTAAGGGGGCCCTTCCATGCAATTCCAGGGCTCCAGCACAGTCAACCAGGCTCTTCGGGTAGCCTGTCCCTGCTCTTCTAGGGCCTTCTTAATATGGGCTTGCTGAGAATATGAATGCAGAAGTCATCTTTGCGGCAAAATAAGAGGTAGCTTATAAGCAATAGGCATTCTTTGAAAAAGCCCCTATTCAAATTAAGTCACTAACTTTTAGTATGTGTTTTGGATACTGGAGGTAGACAATTAAAATAATATATAAAACCAAAGAACAGACAGAAGGAAAGTCTTCCAAGTTCATTTATATACATTTTACTTTCCTTTCACAAATGGAACAGAATGGAATGACCTGCTAACTCCAATCAGCTGCGTACATATTTCACTTTACTGTGCTGCATATTGTTCCACAAACTGAAGAAAATAAAAACCTAAATAAGCAAAATTCCCCAACGCACCTCTGAAGACACTGTTTGTTCCAGTAACATTTCAGTGAATATCACTCAATATTTCACCTTATTTTAAGGTCTATTCAAGGCAATGTTTATATTTTTTCTCTTAAATGATTTTCACTGGGAGAGACGAGTCAAAGAATTAACTTATCTGGGTTTCCATTTTCAAGGCAAAAACCCTATTTGCTCCCTCCCACTCACCCCAACTCCAGAGAATTCACAATATTGCTACTAAAACATACTAAATAATGCCTTCCATTGGTCAATTACTTTTAATTGAATGCAATAAAAATAATCTGCACTTCCAGATGTCATTCACAACTACAATTCTTTGCCTGCTTAGATTTCTGGATAGAAACTGGATCAATCCACTAAAAGGCAACTGTAACATTCAAGTAAGCATTTCAGAAAAATAGAAGACAAAGATGTACACACTATTACTATAATGCAAATATCCGTTATTTAGCACCAAGGAGAGCACATGCAATAATCTCAGTCTGCTATTTCAAAAACATTTTTGTTAAAGTTGTATCACATGCTGAGAAGCTGCTTTCCCAAGAGTAAATATGCATTACACTGGAGCATTACTGAAACACCCAATCTCTGGACACTAAGAGTCCTAACTCAACTTTTCATATAGACTCTAAGACAACTGGATCTTATATTGACTTCACTCTCAAGTTAACTGTTTTCTAAAGAAAGCAATCTGAATCAATAACCACACCAGCGCAGCTCAGAATGTTCACAATCCCAATATGAAGGAAATTTTCCCCCTTTCTGGCTCCCCAACTCCATTTAAAGACTGTAAACATGAATAGAGAGACTACCTTGAGAACAGTAAAGTAAACTCACTCCATCAATAAGATCCCTCTAAATCATTTCCTGATTCTACAGTGCTTTCCTAAAACAGGGCAGTCTCAACAGGATGTCAGGAATTCAATACTGCTTTTTAAAGATATTATCAAACTGTCTGGAATATACAGTGAAGAAAACTGAATACTGCTACTGAAACCATACTGAATTAAACACATGCTTTCTCTAAACAGAGCTTCCTCAATAAAGTCACAATGTTTTCCGCCTTGACTCTCTTAGAATCCATCCCAACATATGAGGTCAGCCCAGCTGCACTCCTGCTAATAGCTTTTATCGGAGCAACCCCTCCCACACCCCCAAAGAGTTTTACTTTTGTCTGTGGAATTCTCTGCCAGCCTTGGCCTGGAAACTGGGTGGACCCTAAGGACAGGTGTCAGATCTGGTCTTTGGGAGGTGGCCCAAACTGACAGTTATTGCCAGCATAAAGCTGTGATCTTTATAAACTTCAATTTGAGGCTTTATACTGTTAGTGATTCCCTCTCCACTCCTTTCTGGAAGGAGGGAGAGAAAGCAAGCCAAAAGGATGAGTTTCAAAATAGAAAAATCACCACTTTAATTACGAAACCCTCCCAACTCAAGAAAGAACTGTTAAAAGTAGCCAAATGGAAAATGTCAAGGTTTTGGGGGTACATGCACAACTATTAAACATGAGAATCACAGATTCAAGGTGGGGGTTGGGAGGATAAAAAGCAGGAGCAGAAAAAGAGGAGCAGAATAGGGCCCAGCCGAAGACCCACTTGCTCAGAAGGGCCCCTCTAGGTGTGAGCTCCTCCACGTAGGGCACCCAGGCTGGAGGAAAGCAGAGGGTTACACAGAACAGTTAGCAGACTTAACATTGGATTAAACACACTACTGCAAGTTTCAACAAATGTTCATGGTATACGTAAAAACACATTTACAACAAGAAAGAAGAGAGGCACCTGGAGACATCTGACACTGGGCATGCTCTGCAGGCAACTCAGTGCGCACATGCTCTCTACCAGGCTGGCGCAGCCTAGCCACAAAGACCTTGGCACAGAACACTGCAGGATGACAAAAAGGAAGGAAGAGAAGAAGCAGTTAGAGGCCGCAACAAATCACTCCTTCACACAGGCAACTTGAATGTTAGTCGGGCAGGGGGTGCACCCATGGTAGCTCGGAGGTCAGGGGTGGTAGTCCAGCAAAACTTACGGAAACCTGGGAGAGGGCCCACTTTCTGTCCTACGGAAAGGAGGTTTCTGCTGCCAACCACTAACTCCTCAGGGTACCGTGAGCAGAATCAAGAGGGAGAGAAAGATGTTTCAGTGGAAACCCATTAAAGGGAACTGTAAAGTATGAGGGCAAAACAAGATTAGTGGTGAGACTGTGACTCTAATATCGTGTGCTTAGTAGCTCTGTTGTGTCCAACTCTTTGTGACCCCATGGGCTGTAGCCGCCAGGCTCCTTTGTCCATGGAATTCTCCAGGCAAGAATACTGGAGTGGGTTGCCATGCCCTCCTCCAGGGGATCTTCCCAACCCAGGGATCGAACCCTCCAGCACTGCAGGCGGATTCTTTACCATCTGAGCCACCAGGGAAGCCTCAACGGTTTTTGGTCTATGTTGCATATTACAATTGCCATCATTACATTACCTACTATGGGGCCAGGCACTTTAAATGTGTTCTCTAATTACCACACCACAGTGTCAAGAAACTGAGGTTCAAAGGTAAGTCATTTGCACGAAGACAAACAGCAAAGGAGGGGAAAGTCAGAATTTCAAACTTTGGTTGCCACTATTAAAACCCACATTCATTCCACAAGACTATGATGCCTCTATTATAAAAGCTTTGATCACCTGAAACTTGATCATCTGGGCACAGTTTCTGCACTTCCCTAGATAAAATCACAGGGCACCTGGAGACACAAGGCAAAAAGAGCAAGAAAGATGAGCGACAGATTGATAGATAAAGGAGACAAAAGAGCTCATAAAAACACATCTGATTTTGAGTGTCACCCAGATCTCTGCCTTCGCAAAGGAAAAAAAAAACTATAGAATAATCATGACTTTCATTTTGGACTTTGCTTACAATGTTCATTTAACCCAAGTAAGAATTAAAAGCTTATTTCATTTACCCATTCCTATTATTTTTTAAGAGCTTACTGGTTTTAAGGGAATTAATTTAAAAAGTAAAATATAAACAAATACAATATAGCTAGTATTTTTAAACCATTAGATAATTTGTGGTATTCAATAAGTACTTTTTCAAACCCAAGGTCAATTAATTTACTCTGGCAAAACGAATAATCAAAAACAAAAAAACTGAAGGTGGGTGTTTGGGTTCAACCAAAATACTCCAGAAGTCTCAGACCCAACCTCATAAACTTGTTTATTCTAGCTATAATTAGGATGGTTAAATATACCCACTTTCCTGGGACAGTCCAAGTTTACACTGGTCTCAGCATAACTTTCACTCTCAAAAGTGTTCTGGTTTGGGAGGTAAATTCTATGGTTACCCCAACTACAATATAAACAAAGACCACTATTCTTAACTCAGGTAAGCCTGGGTTCCTTCCTATCCACCATCTGTACTTTCTAGTTAAATTCCACCAATAATGTAATGGAGTATTGAGATTATTTGGAAAGGCATTTAAAGAACACGAAACCAGTGGACTCAATGGAAGAAAAAACTGAGCAGGTTTTTGGTAATGAAGAAAATACCATGTATTTCCAATAGTATGCTTCCATTTCAAAGCTTCCCATAGCCAATATGGTAGAATTATATCACTGATACTCCAGGCATACATATGTCATCACCCCAACAATTTCAAAGAGTGCCATAAAAGATGCTGAACAAATGTTTGGATAATATAATAACAATAGCTGCCATTTATCAAGCTCTTGTTATATGCCAGACAGCTGACATAGTATATCCTCACAAAAACCCTTGTAAGACAAGTATGATTCCATTTTACAGATGAGGAAACCAGAGATCAGGAAAGCAGAGCTTCATTTGTTTAAACAGCAACTTATTGAAAGTGCAAAAAAACAAGGGCTAATTGATGGCAGAACTAGGACAAGTTAACCTGTCTGACTCTAAGCAAGCATGCTTTTTTTCCACTACAACAAACTGTATCCAGAGATGCCTAGCGAGACATTGAGGGCACAGAAAATGCCCAGACACATTACACATGGATACATATGTAGACTGCATACATTATTTAACTTAAATGTCCAACATCCTCATAGTTCAATTTAAGTTCCCTTTTTGGAATCTCTGTAGTTATCCAAATCACAGAATCACTTATACCTGAGAACAGACTTTAAGGATTACACCTGTATTCAGCAACTAATACCAAATTAACACCAAAACTCATCTGCAAATCAATTTTCATTGATTCAGTAAAAACAGGTTCCTGCTGCAGGGTTTAGTATGCATTTACCTCAAAGGGTAAAAACCATGAAGGCACAAGGTAATGCATTCTGATTAGGTTCTGCTAATAACCTGGAATCCAAAACTTAAAAAAAAAGAGAGACAGAGACCAATTTTCACATTCACTAAATCAAAGAATCATGGCTTGTGAGAACTGGACCAATTAGTTCAAACTTCCCCTGACTTCAGAAGTAAAGAAACTAAAAATAAAGCCCAAAGAAGAAAAGTAGTGAGCAGTTTCCTAATCATCTAATGATCTAATTAATACTGATAAAAATATGGAAAACAACATAAAATAAACCCGAGAACCTAATTTAAAAATATTAAATATTACAGGTATTTTTTAAAGCTTGACATCGAACTTGTATATTCAGAAAAAGACTTTTAAGACACTCCAGTTTCTAAGAACTTATCTTTATAACACCCTATTCTGGGGTAAAGAGAGTGATGCCAGTATTTATCACAAATATTAGAACTGCCCTACTTTCACAGTCAATTACCTTGGAGCTAAATAACCAACCACAGCTCTGAAAAATAGTTTTTACTCAACAGAAAATGCCACTCTAGGAAATACATCCATCTTTTTATAAAGATGCCTATGCCTGCTAGTCTAAATAAGGCTACTCTTAGGGCTAACAGTCCAAGAGGACACTGATCTATTTGTAAAGCATGGCTAAACATAAAAGTTCCATATTTATCAACCTAAGAGCATTAAAATGCAGCTTTGACCACAAGGAGTAATTGATTCTTGAAGCTGCTGATTTTAAATTTAGGGACCTGGTTGAAAACCCATGTTGACTACTGTGGAGTAACTTACTGTCCATCGTTCTCTCACTGAATAGTGCAAAGGTCTCTTCCCTTGAGCTCCATTCAAGGCACGAGGCACACCATTATATCTCTCTTTTTTTTAAAAAAAAAAAAAGCTAACAATGGTCATATCTTTAAACTTTTGGAACACTACCTCATTGTAAAAATATGTCTGAAGAATTTATCCTGGTACCATGGGTATTTATCAATTTTAAGAAACACTTATTGACCTACTTATTAAGCTAACAACAATACAAACCAAGCCTCTTTCCTCTTGAGATTTCAGCCTGGAGCTCAAGAGAAGCACAGTGGGATCACAATGAAGATTTTTAAGGGGTACAAAAACCCTAAGAAATGTTTGTTTTAATGTTCACATTTAGCAACCAATACTCTAATTTAGGGTTGTCCACAAGGAACAGGAACTAATTCACATGGGGTTCTAACAGTAAGAGCAAATAACCAATTAGATTGATTTATATTTATATGTTACATAGCCAAAGAAAAGAACATTAATCAAGGAAACTGATAGTGTTTATTAATTTTGTCATACACATTGTATAATCAAAAACTAAAATCAGGGCCACCATGCTGAGAGGCACTGTAATTCTGTAAGGACAAAAAGAATAACAGCTTTTGGCATTTTTCAAAAGCAAAGTTATTAACAGAGGTAGGAGAGAAGTGTCCTAGGCTCTCTTCCTATTGCCATAGGAACCACAAATCAAAAGGGAAAAGTGGCTGCAGGCACCTTGCCTCTGATTGGCCAGCTTTTAGAAGAACTCACAAAAGCTAACTTTGGTCTGTGTCTAGATGGAATAGTTTTTGAATATCTTGCCCTGATTCCTTCTCAAAGAGGCAATTCTTTTACAAGCTACTCAAAGGGGTATTTTATGTTAATTGTCTCTCTGATGTCACTCTGATTTAGATTTTCCATAAATCTGATTTCGGTTTTCCACAAATCTCTCCAAGTTTTTTCTTTAAACTACTTTCCACAGAACCATTACCCACCTCTTCTATTTCCTATCATCATGCTTGAGATAACCGATTTGAGGCACTTAAATTCTACTCCATTCAACAAAAGCTTATCTGAATTTGTATCTGCAGACAGAAACACAATTGAGACCTTCTATCTCCTCTGGGAACTCATAGGAGGGAACTTTGAGAATATGCCATGTAAATACAACACACACACGCACGCACACATACACACAGTCTTAACACACTCAAAGGAGGAAGATGCCTGAACTAACCATAAAGGATGAGTAGGAGGTCGCCAAGAGAAAAAAAGAGAGGAACAGATATTCCAGGCAGAATGAATAACATAAGCAAAGCCGAAAAGCTAAGAAACGATAGTCCTATGAAAGGAACTGCAATTTTCCTAGCACGCCTAAAGTTTCTAGTTCAGTTCAGTTCAGTTGCTCAGTCATGTGGGACTCTTTGCAACCCCGTGGATCGCAGCTCGCCAGGCCTCCCTGTCCATCACCAACTCCCGGAGTTCACTCAGACTCACGTCCTTCGACTCTGTGATGCCATCCAGCCATCTCATCCTCTGTCGTCCCCTTCTCCTCCTGCCCCCAATTCCTCCCAGCATCAAAGTCTTTTCCAATGAGTCAACTCTTCGCATAAGGTGGCCAAAGTATTGGAGTTTCAGCTTTAGCATCATTCCTTCCAAAAAGCACCCAGGATTGATCTCCTTTACAATGGACTGGTTGGATCTCCTTGCAGTCCAAGGGACTCTCAAGAGTCTTCTCCAACACCACAGGTCAAAAGCATCAATTCTTCGGCGCTCAGCTTTCTTCACAGTCCAACTCTCACATCCATACATGACCACTGGAAAAACCATAGNCACAGTTCAGAAGCATCAATTCTTCGGCGCTCAGCTTTCTTCACAGTCCAACTCTCACATCCATACATGACCACTGGAAAAACCATAGCCTTGACTAGACGGACCTTTGTTGGCAAGGTAATGTCTCTGAATTTCAATATGCTATCTAGGTTGGTCATAACTTTTCTTCCAAGGACTAAACGTCTTTTAATTTCATGGCTACAGTCACCATCTGCAGTGATTTTGGAGACCAAAAAAATAAAGTCTGACACTGTTTCCACTGTTTCCCCATCTATTTCCCATGAAGTGATGGGACCAGGTGCCATGATCTTTGTTTTCTGAATGTTGACGTTTAAGCCAACTTTTTCACTCTCCTCTTTCACTTTCATCAAGAGGCTTTTAGTTCCTCTTCCCTTTCTGCCATAAGGGTGGTGTCATCTGCATATCTGAGGTTACTGGTATTTCTCTCATCAATCTTGATTCCAGCTTGTGCTTCTTCCAGCCCAGTGTTTCCCATGATGTACTCTGCATATAAGTTAAATAAGCAGGGTGACAATATACAGCCTTGACATACTCCTTTTCCTATTTGGAACTAATCTGTTGTTCCATGTCCAGTTCTAACTGTTGCTTCCTGACCCGCATGTAGGTTTCTCAAGAGGCAGGTCAGGTGGTCTGGTATTCCCATCTCTTTCGGAATTTTCCACAGTTTATTGTGATCCACACAGTCAAAGGCTTTGGCATAGTCAATAAAGCAGAAATAGATGTTTTTCTGGTACTCTCTTGCTTTTTCCATGATCCATTGGATGTTGGCAATTTGATCTCTGGTTCCTCTGCCTTTTCTAAAATCAGCTTGAACATCTGGAAGTTCACAGTTCACATACTGCTGAAGCCTGGCTTGGAGAATTTTGAGCATTACTTTTCTAGCGTGTGAGATGAGTGCAATTGTGTGGTAGTTTGAGCATTCTTTGGCATTGCCTTTCTTTGGGATTGGAATGAAAACTGACCTTTTCCAGTCCTGTGGCCACTGCTGAGTTTTCCAAATTGGCTGGCATATTGAGTGCAGCACTTTCACAGCATCATCTTTCAGGATTTGAAATAACTCAACTGGAAGTTTCCAAGTGTGAGCTAAAGAAACCTTGGGGGTGGGGGCAAATCACAAAGGTCTCCCCATACCTTTCTATCGACCTTGAGCCTTCATCCTGTAGGGCAGCAGCTCTTGCACTCTGTGCGACACCTCACCAGGTAACAGCCAATCCTCCCAGGTGTATGGCCCAATTTTTTCTTTTTTTAATCAACAGTGACTCAGTAGTAAAGAATCTGCCTGCCAGTGAAGGAGATGAAGGATACAAGAATTCTATCTCTGGGTGGGGAAGATCCCCTAGACAAGGGAATGGTAACCCAACCACTCCAGTATTCTTACCTGGAAACTCCCATGGACAGAGGAGCCCAGAGGGTTACAGTCCACAGGGTCACAAAGAGGTGGACAGGACTGAGCATGCACAAGATTTTATTTTCCTGCAACTCAGTATACGTACTACTTCAACAATATGTGTCAGAGGAATAGAAGCAGGTCATGCAACACACTGGCAAGGGGTGGGTGAGGTTCTTAGGCTAAAAGGTAGGAGATAAAGTATAATATCAAGTCAACACCAAGCCAGTTCAAGCCAGCATCAAAGAAAGCTGCTGTTTCCTAGACCATGTGGGGAACATTTTCCACATGCAAGACAAGGGAGCGAGGAAGTCTGCTCAAAAGTAACCCAATGATAAATATAGGAAACCCAAAGATAAAGATATATCCATCTGAATGCAGAGTTCCAAAGAATAGCAAGGAAAGATAAGAAAGCCTTCCTTTCTCAGTGTTCAATGCAGAGAAATAGAGGAAAATAATAGAATGGGAAGACTAGAGATCTCTTCAAGAAAATTAGAGGTATCAAGGGAACATTTCACGCAAAGATGGGCACAATAAAGGACAGAAATGCTATGGACCTAACAGAAGCAGAAAATATTAAGAAGAGGTGGCAAGAATACATAGAAGAACTATACAAAAAGATCTTCATGACCGAGATAATCACAATGGTGTAATCACTCACCTAGAGCCAGACATCCTGGAATACGAATTCAATTGGGCCTTAGGAAGCATCACTACGAACAAAGCTAGTGGAGGTGATGGAATTCCAGTTGAGCTAGTTCAAATCCTAAAAGACGATGTTGTGAAAGTGCTACACTCAATATGTCAGCAAATCTGGAAAACTCAGCAGTGGCCACAGGACTAGAAAAGGTCAGTTTTCATTCCAATCCCAGAGAAAGGCATTGCCTAAGAATGCTCAAACTACTGCACAATTGCACTCATTTCAAACGCTAGCAAAGTAATGCTCAAAATTCTCCAAGCCAGGCTTCAACAGTCCATGAACCGTGAACTTCCAGATGTTCAAGCTGGATTTAGAAAAGGCAGAGGAACCAGAGATCAAATTGCCAACATCCTTTGTATCATCAATAAAGCAAGAGAGTTCCAGAAAAACATCTGCTTTACTAACTACACCAAAGTCTTTGACTGTGTGGATCACAACAAACTATGGAAAATTCTTCAAGAGATGGGAATACCAGACCACCTGACCTGCCTCCTGAGGAATCTGTATGCAGGTCAGGAAGCAACAGTTAGAACTGGACATGGAACAACAGACCGGTTCTAAATCAGGAAATGAGTATGTCAAGACTGTATATTGTCACCCTGCTTATTTAACTTCTATGCAGAGTACATCATGGGAAATGCCGGGCTGGATGAAGCACAAGCTGGAATCAAGATTGCCAGGAGAAATATCAATAACCTCATATACACAGATGACACCACCCTTATGACAGAAAGAGAAGAACTAAAGAGCCTCTTGATGAAAGTGAAAAGAAGAGAGTGAAAAAGATGGCTTAAAACCCAACATTCAGAAAATGAAGATCATGACATCTAGTCCCATCACTTCATGACAAATGAAGGGGAAACGATGGAAACAGTGACAGACTTTATTTTCTTGGGCTCCAAAATCACTGCAGATGGTGATTGCAGCCATGATATTAAAAGATGCTTGCTCCTTGGAAGAAAAGCTATGCCAACTATTAAAAAGCAGAGACATTACTTTGCCAACAAAGATCTGTCTAGTTAAAGCTGTGGTTTTTCCAGTAGTCAAGTATGGATGTGAGAGTTGGACTATAAAGAAAGATGAGCGCCAAAGAATTGATGCTTTGAACTGTGGTGTTGGAGAACACTCTTGAGTCTCTTGGATGGCAAGGAGATCCAACCAGTCAATCCTAAAGGAAATGAGCCTTGAATATTCATTAGAAAGACTGATGCTGAAGGTGAAACTCCAATACTTTGGCCACTTGATGCGAAGAACTGACTCACTGGAAAAGACTCTGATGCTGGGAAAGATTGAAGGCAGGTGGAGAAGGGGACAACAGAGGATGAGATGGCTGGATAGCATCACTGACTTGATGGGCATGAGTTTGACCAGGCTCTGGGAGTTGGTGATGGATAGAGAAGCCTGGTGTGCTGCAGTCCATGGGGTCGCAAAGAGTCAGAGATGACTGAGGGACTGAACTGAACTGAACGATAAAGATATGAAGTAAACAGAATAAAAGCCATATATGTTTTTATAAATATTATGAAATATCAGAGCTTAAAATCATGTAATTCCTTCAAATGAGACATCAAAAACTTTTAATATTCAAACCATTGCTAGAGACAATGATAAAGACAACTAATAAACTTTTAATCAGAGAAGTGACCATTAGAAGCTGGAGTGAAGTGTGGTGAAAAGAAGAAAGAAAGATAAGTCTACCAGAGAGCCTAAGGACAGTCTCTTATTTTTATTTTACAACTAATACAAATTTCTTTCAGCTAAGGTACAAAGAGTAGACTCAAGGGCCAAAACTTACCTTCAGAAATACTTGCCTAAAGTCAATTTTTTTCCAGTAGAACTCTCACTATACCCTACCTACCGAATATAAAACAGAGTAATGAAAATATAAAACAGGTAATGAAATGGTAGAATACAGGAGTGGAAGCAAAGATCTATTTCACTGTAATCACCTGGTGATCTCACACTCTCCACTGAGACTCTCCATCCAGGAGTGGGAATGTGTCCTGAAGAATGATACAGTAAGTGGGCTCAAACAGATTATGTAACTCCGGCTCTCTAAACCCGGATGTGAAAGCTACAGAGCATCCATTCAGTTTCGGCTGAAAGTGGTCCTCATCTCAAAGCAAATAAAGCAAGAATTAAAGTTAATCCACATTAGGAACTATGCTATCGTCTGAATTCTCAGACTGCAGCTTTTCAAGAAGCTATAGTAGTTGTAATGAAAATAAGGCCACAGAGCTTTTAAGAGCCTACAACAGAGACTTCTGCTCTATATTATAATGTTTGATGGCAATCTATAAGAAATAGTAAACTCTCACCGAGAAATTATACTGTTTTTAAAACCAAGAATCATAATAATCAGGTCAGAGGATAAACGTTAATGCATAGTTCAAAGGTATTTTCCAAAGCATTTTAAAGACCTGAACACTTATAATTTCTCTTTTATAATTTCTATTCATCCACATCTTCTAATGAACACCTAGTTCTAGTTTTTCTCCGATGAACGCCTAGCATTCATAATATTGAGGTCCAAGCCTCAATATGTGAGAGGCTTTCTTCTTATAGTGGTATTTTATTATGATAGAATTTGACAGTAACCATGTGACATATAACCAAGAATGTTAATGCTTTAATTCTTAGCAACTGTACTATAGAACCACATATTTATAGATAATACAGCATATGGTATTTTCAGGCTGGGATATCTGTTAAAGGAAGAAAAGGGCATGGGGAGAAGGGGGCAGTGAAATGAGAAAAGAAAAAGGGATAAGAATGTGGAAAAGTGAAATTTACTTTCTGCCAGGTTTTAGAGATTCAACCCAACCAACTTATCGTGGAATCAGAATTCAAAGCCAGAGCTCAAACCTCCCTTAAATTCTATTATTAAAAAAAACATTTTTAATGTCCAGACAATTCTCATCAGTCCATGTGGTCACAAAGAGTCGGCCACAACTGAGTGACACTGTGGGCACGCGTGCGTGCGTACACACACATACACACACACACAAATTATCTAAAGTAAGATGCTGTTTAGTCGCTAAGTTGTGTCTCACTCTTTGCAGCCCCATGGACTGTAGCCTGCCAGGCTCCTCTGTCCACAGGATTTCCCAGCCAACAATACTAGGGTGGGTTGCCATTTCCTCCTTCAGGGAATCTTCCTAACCCAGTGATCAAACCCTCATTTCCTGTATTAGCATGTGGATTCTTTATCTGAGTCACCAGGGAAACCCCTAAAGTTAAGATACCAGAACCCAAAACTAAAATGGATCTTCACAGTTTTCTTTGGTAGGGAGATGAAGGGTAAATTTTCTTTTATAGTTTCTATTCATGCATATTTTCTAACTTTTTCTCCAATATGAACACCTAGTACTTATAATATTTTAAAACTACACTGTATAATTTTAAGTAATGCTTTATTTTTGTTTAATTATATAATGAATAATGTAAATTATTATAAGTTACAAATAGTAACTTGACAATTTAAATAAAAACAAATTCTCTTCCCAAGAATTAATTCAGTCTGTCTCAAATACCTGTGGTTTAAAATGTGTTAAAATGCTGAGTGCCAGAAAAACATTTTACCTAGTGACTTTCAGAAACAGCAGTGAGCAACATAATGGTAACAGCTTATTCCAGAGTAATTTCAAAGGGAAAAAAAAAATCACTGTTGTCTACTTCACAACTACCACCCATAACTCAGAACTGTCACCAGGGTTTTTCAGAGCTCTTACAGAAGCTGGAGAGAGGAAGGATTAGATGTATGAGGGGGGAAGCAGAATCTCTATTCTAAGCAGCATGACAAGAACAGGATGTAACAAAATAATCTATTTCCAGCATAGCCACATGGGTCCTCAGTTGTACTAGGACCAGTCTGAGGTTCAGTTGCCAAGAAAGAACAGATTTCCCCTAGCAAGTTCCAGGTCAGATCAGTTTGAACCCAATCCCAGTGGGGTCATTCCAAGATCCACAAAGCCTGAGACAGGTGAGAACCAAACGACAGGTAAATTAAGCACGTCTGGGCCTTTGCCATCAGCATCACTGGTCCAGTGAGAACATTCTTCAGGACTAGGGGAGACGGCTAAACTATAAATTCAACATTTCCAATTTAAAAATGTTAAATGTAAATGAAATTTACAAAAAAAGAATAATTTGGGAAGGAGATGCAAATTTGTATTTTCAGAGTACCTACTATGTGCCAGACAGGTATAGTTACCTTGGTCTCATTAACTGTCACACCACCTCTGGCCAGACTGGTATTTTAGTTTTAAAGAAGAAACAACTACGGATCAGAGACATCTCAAACCACATGCCAGAGGTCAAAAGTAGCAGACATGCAATTCTATCTGACTCCAAAATCCCCACTTCCTTTGCTGGACATTAAACTCCCTAAAGCAGCAATTTCCTGATTTATTTTCAAATTTTATCTACTTGTTACTCATTTGTACTGCTTACAGGAGTGTAATTTGTATAACTCCCCGGATGCAACTTATCAATACACATTTAAGACTTGGAAAACATGCACATCATTGATTCAGCGATTTCATACATGGGGAGTTTCACGACAGGAAAAACTAAAGATATGCCCAAAAATACAGCTAAGAAGATGTTCACCACATCACTGTCATAAGAGCGAAGGAAAGAATGCAGAACAATAGACAGTGGACTGGTTATATAAATTACACATCATCCAGAAGACACAATATGATGTAGCCACCAAATAAAAATCATGTTTATAGGAGTATGTTTATTGACCTACAAGTAAGTTATATAGGAAAAGAAAGTTATAAATCATTGAAAAAGTTTAAGAAATCTTAAGTGAATAAAGGCTACAAAATCAGGACTTTTGTTATATTATGATCTTATTTTATTTGATAACATATAAAACATAGAATTAAATACAGGAGATTCTTATTTTACTCTTTTTGTCTGCCACAGTTTTTCAGATGCAGCCAGTATACAACTGACAACCCAGTACTTAAGCTTCTTACACCTTTCTCCTCCACCTTTCTCTCTCCTCATACCTTTCTCCTCCAGAATAACTAGCATTTCCAAACTGTTAACTCAGGGTTCTGGGCCTAGCAACTTTTCCCTTGGGTCAAGCCCATTCTCCAATGAAGGTGAAGAACAGGTGGGGTTAAGCTAGCTAGCAGAGTTGGTTACACTCTGAGGTAATAACAAAGACACAACCCTAATCTCTGAGGCTACCTAGCCAGAGAAAACTCTTCAGTAGCAGTGCTCTGTTTTACAAGGCTACAACTTCTAAGTGTCTGATAATCCAGACTTCCTGACACCGGAGAGGACTTCCAGGTGGGCTAACTGAAAGCTGGCCTTGTTTTGTAGGCAGCACCTGAGACCCAGGCGGCGCCTGGTCTTCGCACACGCAGCAGGGCGCCAGCCTCCCCTTCTTCACCACTGCAGACCCAGGTGCCCATGCCCCGCCTTGTCCCTCATCAACTCTCAGAACCCAAAAAGCTTTAATCAGAGAATTCATGGAAGTACCCAGACAGCAAGATCTGACTGCCCTATAATACTAGTACTGGGCCAAAATCCTTCCCCTACTTTCATGTAAGAGAGAGTGCAAGGTTTATTCTGTTTTAAAAAGAACATTAGAGGGAATCCCCTGGCAGTCCAGTGGTTAGGACTCCACGATTCCACTGCAGGGGCACAGGTTCAATCTCTGGTCTAGGAACTAGATCCCAAAAGCCATATGGCACAGCCAAAAACCAAACAAACCAAAAAAGCAAGTGGAAAGTTTTTCCCCTTGATCTAATGAACAATCTCACTCTTTCTAGGAAGAAGTACCACTCTCAAGCAGAAAGATGACTCAAGGAATGTTATTGCGCCTGCTCTCGAAGGGCCTGACTTCACTACAGTCAGATTGCATGTTAATTCTATCTTAACTTTTTCACTTTAAACTGATCATGTATTCGAAAAGTTTACTGAACATGCCAATGCTTCAACAGACAATACAAGAATTCTTAAAACCAAATATTCTGGTATCAAAAGTGTTTCTGGAAATAAAGTGGTATCATTTCCTAGTTCACTAAAGGCAGAAAGATGGCTAAATTTCTAAAGTATCCAATATTTTAAAGAAATACAGATTCACTGCTTTCAAGAGTATTAAAACTTAAACTCCACCTATTATAATAGTATTTTAAAAGTCACTTTCAAAGACTTTCAAAGCTTCCACTATCTAAACTGCTTCCCATCTCATTACACCTATTGAATGAAAGTTGGTCTTGCTAATAAACCTTTTGGAATCAAACATTACACCATAAACAAGCCCTCTAATACTTTCTAAACACTGCTCATTTCTCAAATACATACTTATTTTTGGAGACCTAACCATCCTCTATCCCAGAGAAATACATATTCCAAGTTGGTAGAGTCTCATGTTTAAAATTTTATACACACACACACACGGACTGATTTAGAAAATAACTGTAACCAAAATTTTGCTTCAGAACAAAATGAACAGCATGAAAGCGAGTTGTCCAAGCTAGTAAACATAAAGAGATTCGTCAACCTTTAATTAGATGCAACCTCTGCCCTTGCTCTGCTTTCTCATATGGTCCCCACTGTTCTCACATCCCAGGCTGACCTTGGCTTCAAATAAGGGTGAAGTTCTGTGCCTCACAATCCACCGGGTTCTAAGAACAAGTGAAACTGTCTTTCAGCCAGGGGCTAGGACTGCCTTAGGAAGGATTCCTGCTGCTTGCTGTTAGAGCAGGGATGTCTTTGATTCCCTTCACGTTGTCTATTTCCTGCAGGCAGCTGGGTAAGGGAGTTCTTACCGCTTGAAGTCAGAGATATCATTAAATTCTGGAGGTGAAAGGGACCTTATAGAGATCATTTTGTCCATCTTCTTAAAACTGTTATTCAAGCCCAGGTCCTCTAAATGTCTCATGAGATGCTTTTGGTACTTGGCCCCGTGAAAGCACCCAGTCTCAAAAGCAGGTAATTGCAGTAAAACACATGATACGGAAAGATTAACGTATACCTTACAGACTCTTTTTGCAGGAGTACATATGAACACAGGTGGACTACAAGACTCTGGAAGTTCTTACACAAAGGAAGTAATGATTTAAAGGCCTAATGTCAATTTAAGAAATACTGGACTTCTTTGTCAAAAACCATGTTCAGCGCCGCTGCTTAACTTTATGCATGACTCAGCTATATGCAGTTGGTCAAGACGTTCTATGAGGAACAGAACACAGACGTCACCATAATAATACATTTTTCATTAACTGAGAAAATGCAGGATTGGGAGGAGGATCAGAAGACAAATCTCACACGGGCACTTCTTGCTGCATTTAAAACAAACAACCAACCCCTGATCCACATTTCTTTTAATCGGTAAATTAAGCCTAAAGAAAAACAATGAAAGAGCCACTAAGATTGGGATATGAGCAAAAAAGGCTGAAAGGGTGATATCACTTATACGTTGAAAATAATCAAATTCAAGAAACAAAAACTGGTCTATAAACCACAGGAAAATGCTTAAAGTAATATATTTTCCTGTAGAAACTGTACTTTATTTCCAAATAAATTAGGTGTTATATTTCTAAAACAATTTATTAAAGTAATACAAACAGTTGGTAAGATGATTTACCAATTTACAATGTAATGCCTTCAGGTCCTCACAGCACCTGTACAGAGTAGGAACTCAATAAATGTTCGTTAAATTATCAAATAATTAATATGTAAAGTCCTGAAAGTTTACACACAGGGCAAAAATATGATTCAGAGGCTAGAGAAGAATGTAATGTTGTAATCTTACACTTGTTTTTTGGCCACATCACCTAATAATCACAGTAACTGATTCAGGAATAAGCATATATTCTAAGTTGAATCCGGGACTTCTATGGAAGCCATAAGAACTCTCTTTCCCCAGTGAGTCTGAACTTAAGAAGAAAGCTGGAGCTGCCCTCAGCCTACCACAAAGGAGAGTACGGAACTGGTTCTAGGAGGGACCACATTCTCTCTAGGGAAGAAACCTGAATCCACATCCACCTCTGGATTTTTCAAATTTTAAATTCTTTGCTTTGGCTTAACTCAGTGAGTTTTCTACCACTTTCAACTAGAAAAAAGTCACAACAAACCTTAAATATTTAGTTAAATAAAACAGCAAAAGCCAAAAAGGTATTAAGAGATCTTAAGAGATACGGAATACCCTGCCAATGAAACATTCTTACAATTTATTTTTCCTAGGAAGTCATCTTATTCTACTAAAAGTATTCAAAATGAAATGTTCCAAGAATTATCTCATTCCTGCTATAATATAGGTACTAGAGAAAGAAAAAAATATACGTTACAGGATAAACTGAACACTAAGAAGAACGGAGAAAGAAAGCACAAGAGAAAAAAATGTGTCCTGATTTTCCAAGGAGCTCTGAAATCCAATACTGAGAAACTCAACCCTCCTCTTTATAGGCACCTCCTTCCAAATAAGCAGTGAGGTTGGCAGTATCAAATACAAACATCAATTAAATAAATGGGCTTCCCTTGTCGCAATGCAGGAGAACTGGGTTCGATCCCTGAGTTGGGAGGATCGCCTGGAGAAGGGAATGGCTACATGCTCCAGCATTCTTACCTACAGAATTCCATATAGTGAGGAGCCTGGCAGGCTACAATCCACGGGGTCACAAAGAGTCTGACACAACTCAGTGACTAACACTTTCACCTATTTCTTCCCTTGTAAAAATATATTATAATTTGCAGAGTCAACATGACTGAGCCACTGAACAACCAGAGGATGAGTTTTGATTGTTGTTTCACTTTAATCGATAGAGAAGCATACTAAAATCCTACAAATCTCTGGATGTGATTACCAATTTACAAGAACTTCAAGTAAGAACAAAATTATGTAGACCTATTAAGAAAATAGTTAGCAAAATCCAAATCTGGGGAAGTTATACAGAACAAATGACCAGTCCAGTTTCTTCAATAAATATGTGGCAAGAAAAAAGATGGGAGAGGCAATTTTTATAGATTAAAAGAGATTTGAGAGACTATTAACTATAAACAATGAGTGAACCAAGTCTGTCTCCAGAACTGAGAAAACAAACTACTTTTATGTATGAGAAAAATAAGACAAATTTCAATAAAGGACAATACGATATACCTGACTAGTCCCGGAAAAACTGTCAAGATCACCAAAAACAAAGTCTGAGAAACTGACATAGCCAAGAGGAGCCTAAGAATACAAGACAATTGAATGGAAGGTATGATTCTGAGTGAAATCCTAGAGCAGAAGGAGTATATGAAATAAAAACTAAGGACAGCTGAATATGCTATGGACTATCATTAATAATAATGCATCGGGATCAGCTCACGACCACACTAATGTAAGATGCTAATAAGGGGGACAAAGCAGTATATGAGAATTCTGTACAACCTGCTCAATTGTTCTGCAAATCTAAAACTTCTAAAAAATAAAGACAATTAATTTAAAAATTATTTGAGACAAGCAAATATAAACAGACTGTTTGATATTAAAGAATTATTAATTTTAGGTATAATAATGGAACTGTGTGCTTGGTATGTGCATGTTTTTATCAGTCTTTTGTTTTTAAGTCTGTATCTTTAAAACAGATACATACTGAACTACTCATGGATAGATGAATGAATAAAGTTAAAAGGGTATTTTACAGCAATGTTTCCCAAGGTTTAGTATCCAAGGTGATTTCTGGTGACATGTAAAGGTGTTTTAATGTTTTAATAGCGACACATTTAATTTAAATACATATTGTAAAAATATACAGCTAGCACATCGAACCCATGATTTCATGGATTTTAATTGCTTAGGTTTTCCTTAGAAAAAATAAGTAAATGTAAGGCTAAAAAAAAAAAACCTAGACAGAGGCAGGTTAAGATCCCAGGTTCACAAAACAGGACACTAAGCAAGCCACCTGTTGCAAGGTGCACAGCACCTGCTGCATCCAAAGTAGACACTAAGTAAATGCTAACTGTATACTGTGGGTAGAACGCCCACAAAGCAGAAAAGACTGGAATGGAGGAGAAGGAGTTAAGTGCAGAAGGAGGGAGGGAAGGAAGCATAAGGGCTTGCAAAGGCAATCTGAGCAGGGGCAGGCAAGGCTTCCCTCTCCTGCTCGGCCTCCCCAGTATTGATACCCTGCAGCTGCCCACCTACAACCTGGAAGCCCTGTTGCCTCAGAGTCTCTGGAGCTCTTTAGAGTTCCAGGCTGCCACCTAACACTCTTAAACTAAGGTGATGATAGCCAGAGGTGCAGAATCTAAGAAAGAGCACAGGCTCTGCACAGACAGGAAGGGAGAGGAGAGAGGGAGAGAGGAAAGAAGGTCTGAGAAAGAATGAATCACTCATTATGTGACCTTGAGCAAAAAATAACTACCTTCACCAGACTCCATTTCCTCACATGCTAAAATGTGGAAGCATGTCTATCTTTCAAGGTTACAGTGATTAAAAAAGATTAAAAGAAACAGTAGATGTAAATCCGCCATTTAACCAGTGTTAGTTCCCTCCCTCTTTACTTTGGCAGGGTGAAGGAAACCCTTGATGAATAAAAGCTGTTAGGATGAAATACATAAAAATAGTAAAGAGCAGCCTTGGGTTCTATCAGTTTTGAGCCAAAATAAAGGAGAGGAATCCTGGGGTCAGAAAATGTGGGCTATGTTGGGAAACATATTATTAAAATGGCAATTATCAAATGAATTTCCTAGAGGAGATTACATGCAGCATTTACTAAAATTACCAGACCTAAGGAAGCAACTCTCAGTTAAGAGTGATCCTATTAATTTCTCTCTCTCTCTCTCTCTCTCTCTCTCTCACACACACACACACACACACAAAGAAACATGGGGGGAGGAAAGGTTAGCAGTTTATAGCAGTTGGCAAATCCTTCGAAATGACAGCTGAAGTATCACTGAAATAAGACTTTCTGGATAGATTAGAAGTCAATGACAGGTTTTAAAATCTGGTTTAGAGTTAGAGAGGGAAAGAAGGGAAGCTTTCTAATCTTCTGAAAGGAATTTCTGACACCAAGAGCTTAATTTTCATGATCAAGTCACTTAAAACTAAGATGATATTGAAACAGAAAACACCAAACATTAAATGGAGTAAATGAATTCATTTTAAAAGTCGATATCAACTTCTGACACAAGACAGTAGTTCCCATTTGCCCTCCTAAATGTACTCCTTCAATCAACTGGGCAACTAGTTGTGCGGTGTGCACTATGTGCTAGATGCTGGGAACGTGTCATGAGCTGTATAGGACATAACAGACATGAGCTGTGTCCCCACAGAGATTACCTTCTTAACAAAGGAGCTGACTGTCTAGTGGGGGATTATGCAATACATTCATCAATTATAATTATGTTACCAGCTGTGAAAAAAAAAGAACTGAGTGTCATAAGAATATGACAAAGGGAATCTAACCCGTAGGAGTATACAGGGAGCCCAGACACAGTCCCTGAAGAAATAATGTTTGAACCCAGCTCTAAAAGACGAGCAGAGGCTAAATGGGTAGGAAAGGAATTAAGGGTGACGCATCCCTGATAACAAATAACAGAAGTTAATGCTTGTCAGGTCAAGACAGAACCTGGCGCACTGGAGGAAGGGGTGGGGGAAAATCACTGTGGCTGAAGCATGGAAAGACAGAGTGGAAAGGAGCGCAGAGAGACAAGATGCAGGAGGAAAATGGGTGTCACGGCTGCAGTTTCTGACTGTGCAAATGAAACCACCACAGAAATATCAAAGTAAAAGACAATGGTATCAGGAACGTAGCTACGAGCTCTCCACAAATATAAGATGCTTCAAGGAATTTCTATTCAACAGAGAAAAACTGGACTGGAAAATAGGGTTTACTGCATGTAAACAAAGAAAATCTACCTGAAAAGTGCAAGAAATCTCCAGCAGAACCTCACCTCCTAGCTACAGAGCAAAGGCTAGAAGAAGCGAGTGTCCCCGAAGCTGTCAGTGAGGCCAGAATGATGGACCCTGAAATGCTTCATAAAGGCACCTGCAGCCAGGGCAAGCCAGAGCAGGGGCCTGGCTTAAGCCAGCTGCAGACAGTGTGCCGAGCAAAGCCAAGGCTCCTGCAGCTGGCTTCCAATGAAAATGGCCATTTCAATCACAAAAGAGCGGCACCGGCCCAGTCACAACAAACTCAGATGCTCCTCACCCTGGCGACTGCCACTCCCCAAATGCACCCGGATGGAGAATCAGCAGAAGAGAACTACAGCTCAACCTCAACAGTTCTCTTAAGAAACTAACAGCCATAACCATAAGAAAAATATGTGCAATATCACTAGTAATTAAAGAAAGTTTTAAATTCTTTAAACCAAGTTGGGATTTTAAAAAATTATTAATACCTTAAAACAACATAAACATGAGGAAAACAGCACTTTCACGGAATATGGTCAGTGTGATATGTCACGTTCATATGAATAAGAGAAAGTGGGCACAACTTTTGACTGTACACAGTGCACTTGCTCTTAAAAATGTGTACACTCTTTGACCCAACAATCCCACCTCTTAGAACTTACCCCAAGGTAACACAGGTTTGTTCAAAGATTAAACTACAAGAAAGAGCACCAGTTTTAAGTTGCTATAAATTAAAAATAACTTAAATGTCTAATAAATGAGTAGTTTAACTAGTTATCCACTTGAATATTCATGCATATTAGGCACCCCTTCAAATTATAAAGAAATACATGATGGTTCTGAAAGATGTCACAAATACTGTTGAGCTTTAAAGGCAGTTTGCAAATTAATTTTACATGTGAAAAACAAATGTTTGAAACATACGTTTGTATGTTGCAAAACATACAAATACGTGTATGAAGAAAAAAAATACGTATATGAAGGCAAAGAAGTATACCAAATACTAACAGTAGTTATAAGGGGAACTTTTAATTCTTTTTATTTCTTATTTTACATAATTTTTATTTTCAACTTTCTTATAATAAAATATGGATTACTTCTGTAAAAAGAAAATAGAGTTCTTATTCAATAATTTTTCAACAGTTTTGTAATGTATGTGTTAAATAACGGTACTAGGCTAATTGGATAAGCATGGGAAGTAAAAATGAATCTTTATCTCAACCACGGAAAACAATCATTTTGAGATAGTAAAACCATTACAAGTCTAGAAGACACAATATTTTTAAGACTTTAGAGTAGGCAAAATTTTAATAAACAGGAATAGTTACAAAAACCAGTAACAATGAAAGAAAAAAAATGATTAATTGTGCTTAGTCGCTTCAGTCATGTCTGACTCTTTGCGACCCCATGGGCTGCAGCCCGCCAGGCTCCTGTGTCCATGGGGAGGGATTCTCCAGGCAAGAATACTGGAGTGGGTTGCCATGCCCTCCTCCACGGGATCTTCCCAACCCAGGGATCAAACTCAAGTCTCCTGTATTGCAGGCAGATTCTTTACCATCTGAGTCACCATGGAAGCCCAACTACAAAAGAAAAATATGATTAATTAGGCTTCATCAGTATTAAGAACTTCTGCCCATCAAAAGACCTTGGAAAAGCCACAGGACAAGAGATGCCTGCAATATGTGTATCTGATAAAGAACTCAATTTCCACACTGTTATAAAGAACTCCCACAAATCAATAAGAAAAAGACAACGCAAGTTTTTTTAAGGGTCAAAAGACTTGAACAGGCACATCTCTAGACAAAAGAGCTAACCGGTTGACAGGCAGGTGAAAAAATGCTCAACATCATTAGTCACTAAGGAAACTGTCTCGGTCTGGGAGCAGGCTGGAAAAGAATTTCCAGACATGAGACAGAATGAGAGGGAAATAAAGTTTATTAGAGTGGGAGACGCTGTTAGAACAGCCGGCCAGCTCAAGGGAGAACTGATACTGAGCAGGGGTCCCTCCTCCACTTCTATACCCAGGGCACAAAGAGTGGGGTGGGGTCTTGCAGGTCATTGCCAATTGGATGAGGCATGTATACTGGGTGGAGGAGAGAGTAAGGCAAATACCTTCTCCCTATGGGGTAGGAGTGGAGACAGGTATACTGCTCCGGAGGGCCTGAAATCCATTAAAAGTTACAACTTGGAGGAGGGAAGGATGAGGGTCTGGTTTTTCTGTTTCTGCATTCCAAGACCCTCCTTGGTTTTATCTGCTGTTTCATCCTTGGGTCACCACAGAAGTGTAAATTAAAACCACAATGAGATACTATTTCTTGCCTATCAGCATGGCTAAAATTGAGTGACAATGTCAAGTGCTGATGAGGATATAGAGCAACTAGAATTCTGATACACTGTCAGAGGAACTCTAAGAATGCACAGCCACTTTAGGAAAAGATCTGGCAGTTCCTTGAAAAACTAAACGTACATCTACACTATGCCAGCAATTCCACTCTTAGGTATACCCAAGAGAAAAGAAATGTCCAAACAAAGACTGGAGACAACCCAAATATTCATCAGCAGGAGAATGGATAAACAAAACTGTTGAATACTCTTAAAATGAAACAATACTAAGCAATGAAAAAGAACAAACAACTGATATAACAAGAATGAATCCCCAAAACATGGGCAAAATAAGCCAATCACAGTAAGAATACGTGCAGCGTGTGCATGTTGAGCCTGTCTCACCATACAGGATTCTGAAACACGCACAACTGATCTACCGTTGCAGAAAGCAAGCGGCCTGAAGCCAGGGATGCTGCTGAGGAGACGCAAATGGTGATAAGGGAAGTTCTTCGGGGGTGTAAATGTTCTATCTTGACTGGGGTAGTAGTTATGTCAGTGTATACAGTTTTCAAATCTCAAATAGTATACCGGAAATAGTACATTTTATTTCATGTATAAGCATCAATAAGCTGATTAAAAACAAACAAACAAAGAAAAAAAAAAAAACACGACAATGTAGATATCCATACACACTCAACAGAATGGCCAAAATGAAAAGGACTGGCAAAGCCAAGAGGCTATCCGGAGGTCTCCACATTAGAGGTGGGCTTGGGAAACAGCCTAACAGACCTACCGAAACTGAATATATGCCTATCCTCTGACCCAGCAATTTCACTCTGAGCTTTTTATAACTGAGAGACCAAAGTGCTTATGTTCACCTTAGAAATGTTATTCATAATAAAGCCCAAAATTGGAAACAAGCCAAGTAACGTGTCAACAATAAAATAAACATAACTATATACACAATGGATTAATGGACCAAGGGGGGAAAACTGTTACATACAACAAAATGGGGAGTTTCACAGATACAGACATGATGGGGGTGGGGGCAGAAATATAAGAGTATATATGAATACATGCTGTATAACTCAATCTATGTAAAATCCAAAAACAGCCATAACTAAACAACAGTTTAAAAAAAAAAAAAAGAGGCCAGAATAGACATCCAGGAGGGTTTATTGACTGGGTGAGGCACAGACAAGAGAACGCCCTCAAGGGGCTCTAGCATCTTCTCTATCTTGATCTGGGTACTGGTTACACAATGTAGTAACCTATGTAAAAAAAAAAATCACTGAGCTGTGCACTTAAGACTGGTGTTCTATACTATTTGTAAGTTAATACTTACACATGTATGTATGTGTATACACACACACACACAAAGCTGCCCTGTAACCAATCTTTGTTCATCCCTTGAAGCTGGAAGCCTCTTACACAGTGTCCAGGTGTGGTTTCCATTGGTGTGAGTCACTCTCACTCCCGGTCTACTCATTTCCACGTTCTCCGTTCTTCGGGTCTGCCTCCCTCGGGTTATCTGAGCTGCAGTGCTACCAACTATCTGGAGCAGTGGCACTGGCAACAGACCTGGACAAAGTCGTGCCCTAACCAGACAGGGAAGACGCCCAAAATACTTATTAACAGTATATAAGATTTTAATAAAGGTGTAACTTTAAGTCTACGGTGCAATCCCTGATTGATTCACTATCCTGTTGATTAAATTCTTGCTGAGATTGTGGAGAAAACTAAATACAAGCAGCCAGCATTTGAAAATAAGTTCCAGCATTACTAATACCTTGCTTGGAGTTTAGTTCCCTAAAGTTTACAAATAACTTTCAGGAATAAAGCCATATCAGAGACCTTGTTGAAGCATGCTATTGTGCATATTGCTAACACAGTGACAATGCATGAAACTATTACTACTGTCTTCCAAAATTAACCAACAGATTAAAAACTATGTGGCTAACTTCCAGAAACCACGGTTAACTTCCAGATACTGATTTATGAGTACAAAGCTTCTCACAAACTGGACTTCATGTTTTAAGAGTCTGATTTACATTCTTTTCAATACATACACAGAAACTCATATCGATATCATCTATCCATTCTGCATTTACAATGTGTTACTTCCTCCTCTTCTGCACCATCTGTCACTATCTTGTGATTTCTTCCCTGAAACATTACAACAGTCTATTAACTGGTCTCCCTGCATCCTCCAACCTGACTGCCAGAGTGATCTTCCTAAAGCACAGATTTTGCTCAAACTCTTCAAGTCACCTCTCATCTCACATTACACCCACTACTCTTATCCCTCCTTTCCTACAGGGAGGATAAGTTCAAAAGAAAGTCATACAGGAGCTATGGTGAACAGGAAAGAACGAGCCTTGGCTCAAAAAAGCAGCCACGACTCAGCTCCAGTTTTCAGATAAACCAGTGTTTTGATGGGAAATGTCTCAATTTTTAAAAATCTATGTGGATCAAATAAATTACATCTTTGGATCTCTATCTACAGGCTACTTGTCTGTTACTTTTGACCTAAAGAATAACCCAAGATTTGATTATAATCTCTTTGCAATCTACCTCAATTCCTTCACACAAACTACACCACAACAATCCACATAACTACTTACTCGTACCTCCTGACAGACAACACACACTACAGCCCACCAGCTACTACTGTTCACGCACTTACCTTTGCTATGAAATCCCTCTTCCAACCCAGTACATCCACATCCATTTTGCTCAGGCCTCAAAGGATAACTTTTAAAATTTTTCTTTATAAAATATCCTTTTTTTTCTAGCTTCCATACATTGTACATCCACCTTTCATGATCCTTGGCAGTTTTCAAACTGTACTACAGTTTTTAACATAACAGATTGCAAGATTCTGGAAACAAGATATATACCTGATTCTGTTTTGTATTCCTGACAAGATCAAACAGAATCTGTTGATCACATACTTAACACTTAGTGAATAGAGCTATTTACCTGCCTATATGCATGGCAATGAGTACTTCAACTAGATGGCCACTACACAGTATGATCCCTAGGATTCTGAAAATTAAAAGGCTAACAGGTTCAGAAAAATATCCCTGTAATATTAACTTGGACTCAGAACTAACATGAACCCATGATTCTTTTCAAACACATATTTTAGTTCTGTCTATTGAAAAGATCTAGAAGCAACAAAACCCAACAGTATTGGTTTTGGTTTCTAAACACCATGCTCCACTAAAAGGAACAAGAGCTTCTTGGAGAAATGGTTGACACTTGATTTGCAGGCAAAGCAGAAGATCAAGAAGCACACCACAACTGACGGACTCACGTTAAAAAGGGAGCAGGAGCTGCCCTGAAGGGATCTATTAGCCAAATCCGAACACCCACAAAGACTGTAGCTGACTGTTAACACACTGAATAAACAAACGTCTACGAAGAGTACAGCCACGCACAAAAGGAAGGAGAAGCAAGGATGGCCTCGGTGAATGCCAGCTAATAAATACAGACAAAACGACAGAAAGCCAAAATTCTGTAACTTATATTGTAATACATGATTTCAGGCTCAGGAAGGTGAAACCACAGGGTAAAAGGCTATAATGTAACAGGTTATCTACAAGGTACTGAAATACTATTCCATAGAGTCCTTTCTAATAACAGATGATAAAACTGTACCTTAATGGAGAGATCTGAATGCTGCCACCTTAGACAAAGGGATCAAATTTAGCACAGCTCATAATAGGATAACTTGTCATCTGAGGTGCCTCCCGACATGACTCAACCCAAAGTACACTTCACCTATGATGAAGCACTCTTGTCAAAAATGTTTAAATGAGCTGCAATCAAGCCTCTCAAATAACTTCCAGTTTACAGGAAGTCAGGAGCTAGAGAAGCAAGCTCAATAACACCATGAGGAAATGTTCAAACAAGTGAAGAATGTTGCACATCCTACAGGACAACTGAACTGGACTTTTAAAAAAAGAAAGTCAATTGCAAAAGACAGAAAAGGGCAGAGAGACTGTTAAAAGAAATTAAAAACACATCATAACTAAGTACAAAGGGGTTATTTTGTTTGGAACCTGGTTTTTGGTTTTTTAAAGAAGGTGGCTCGAAAAGACATTCTTGGGACAACTGTAAAAATTTAACTGAATATTATATTACGGAATTACTTTCATTTTCTCATATAAAAATAGTTTTGTGGTTTTTATTTTATATATAAAATGCTTATGACTATTTTAATATTTGGTTATAATATGGAGATATATACTACATACATGTTGCATGTATTATGTGTGTGTTGGCTTTTGGAGAGGAGAGGTTATTTTTATTCTTAAAAGCTACATGCTGAAATATTTAGAGAGTGAGGTATAGTGTCTGCAAGGTACTTTCAAATTGTTTAACAACATAAAAGAGTACTTACTTGGGGAGAGGACCCAAAAGGGAGGAGGGTGGGAAGGGAAGACCAAGGTGGGAGCAGAGAAATGATTCAAACAAGGCAAAAAGCTAATAACTGTCGAGCCTAGGTGGAGAGAGTATACAGGTGTTTGTTGTACTGTTTCTTCCTCAACTCTCATATAAATTAAATTCTTCATAATAAAAAGTTATGAGGAAAATAAAAGAACAATTTAAAAAGCAACCAGTTTAGAAACAGTGTAACGCCGTTACACCGGTTACATCTGTCCTCCACTACCTTCAGGAGTTTGTCCAACCCTCCAACCAGCATCCTTTGCCGCCCCTTCTCCTTCTGCCTTCCATCTTTCCTAGCATCAGGGTCTTTTCCAATGAGTCGGCTCTTTCCACAAAGTGGCCAAAGTGCTGGAGTTTCAGCTTCAGCCCTTCTAATAAATATTCAGCATTCCCTTTAGGATTTTAAATAGCTCAGCTGGAATCCCATCCCCTCCACTAGCTTTGTTCCTAGCAATGCTCCCTAAGGCCCACTTGACCTCATATTCCAGGTGGTCCAGCTCTAGGTGAGTGACCACACCTTCACGGTTATCGGGGTCATTAAAACCTTTTCTGTAAAGTTCTTCGGTGTATTCTTGCCATTTCTTCTAAATCTCTTCTGCTGTTAGGTCCTCAACGTTTCTGTCCTTTATTGTGCCCATCCTTGCATGAAATGTTCCTTTGATACCTCCAATTTCCTTAAAGAGATTGCAAGTCTTTCCCATTCTACTGTTTTCCTCTATTTCTTTGCACTGTTCATCTAAGGCCTTCTTATCCCTCTTTGCTATTCTCTGGAACTCTGCATGCAGTCGGCTATATCTTTCCCTTTCTCCCTTGCCCTTCTCTTCTCTTCTTTCCACAGCTATTTGTAAAGCCTGCTCAGACAACCACTTGCCTTCCTGCATTTTTTTCCCTTGGGATGGCTGAGTAGCTGACACTGAAGAGAATGGGAGACTTTTCTTTTTACTGTATACTCTTTTATGCACCTTATAACACAGACATATATGACATATTCAAAAAAGTTTGTTGATAAGTATTGATTGTAGCTATAATGAAACCATCATATCGTCATGCTTTCATGATCAAAGCCTAATTACAGTGGAGTTATAGCTTACCTGAGAATTACAGTCTCAAGTCTGTGCATAAGGGGAAAATAGACTATAGTAAAAATCTGCCTTAAAAATCTCTTAAATATATGCCACACTGGACCAGCACATTGTCTCAATTATTTCTACACAGCTGATTGTCACACAAGCACGTGAACAGTTTGCTGTTTCTTCCACTGACTGACTAGTAGATGCTGAATAGCTGGTTCCTACTCAGGCCTCCTGCTGTGATGTTAAAAACCTGTCTTATCACAGCTAGATGAGATGCACTCAGGAACTGAGACAGGTTGAGAGAAGGGCAAATTTCCATTTCCCATTTCACACTTAATCCAGAATGTTCACTGTTTAGGTTAATTTCCCCTTGTTTTTGTCACTGGATCTAAGAAATGAATTTGGCAAATCTACAAATGGACAGAGGAGTCCACTGGGTTGCAGAGTCGGACATGACTGAGTGAGGTAACACACATGTAAGACGTGTAATGACAACATGGCTCTTTTAAAAATACATTTCAAAACTGTATCTCTTTTAATGAAATAAATCGTTTCAGTGGAAAAAATATCACAATCCAAACATAATGGGCTAATGTGAAGATTGGGAATAGGCTGTCAGAATTCCCAGATCAACGTGAAAAAGAGAGTAGTAACACCCCTTGTTCAACATCGTAACCTGAGCTGTAGCCCATTTCTTTATATTAGCATTTCCAGGCATAGAATCTTTATTTACTCTTATTAATCTTCAGTTCACTTGCTCAGTCGTGTCCGATTCTTTGCAACCCCGTGAACTGCAGTACGCCAGGATTCCCTGTCCATCACCAACTCCCAGAGCTTTCTCAAACTCACGTCCACTGAGTCGGTGATGCGATCCAACCATCTCATCCTCTGTCGTCCCCTTCTCCCACTTTCAATCATTCCCAGCATCAGGGTCTTTTCGCTCAGTTGTGTCCGACTCTTTGCAACCCCAGAGACTGTAGTCTACCAGGTTCCTCTGTCCATGGGATTTTCCAGGCAAGAATACTGGAGTGAGTCGCCATTTCCTTCTCCAGAGGATCTTCCCAACCCAGGGACCGAACCCAGGTCTCCCATGTTGTAGGCAGACGCTTTACCGTCTGAGCCACCAGGGAAGTCTGATAGATTCCTCAAATCTTTATTTACTCTTATTAATCTTCAGCTCAGTTGCTCAGTCGGGTCTGATTCTTTGCAACCCCATGGACTGCAGTATACCAGGATTCCTTGTCCATCACTAACTCCCAGAGCTTTCTCAAACTCATGTCCACTGAGTCAGCGATGCGATCCAAACATCTCATCCTCTGTCATCCCGTTCTCCCACCTTCAATCATTCCCAGCATCAGGGTCTTTTCCAGTGAGTCAGCTCTTCACATCAGGTAAGTAATGTATTAGAGCTTCAGCATCAGTTTTCCCAATGAATATTCAGGACTGATTTCGTTTAGGATGGACTGGTTTGATCTCCTTACAGTCCACACTCTCAAGAGTCTTCTCCAAGGCCACACTTCAAAAGCATCAATTCTTTGGCAATCAGCTTTCTTCATAGTGTAACTCTCAGATCCATCCATGGCTACTAGAAAAACCAAAGCTTTGACTAGATGGGCCTCGGTTGGCAAAGTAATGTCTCTGCTTTTTAATACGCTGTCTAGGTTGGTCATAACTTTTCTTCCAAGGAGCAAGCGTCTTTTAATTTCATGGCTGCAGTCACCATCTGAAGTGATTTTGGAGCCCCCGAAAATAAAGTCTGTCACTGTTTCCATTGTTTCCCCATCTATTAATCTTCTAATTCCACTAAATAAAGTTAGCTACCACTAGAGGCTAAATGAGTGCAATTGTGCGGTAGTTTGAGCATTCTTTGGCATTGCCTTTCTTTGGGACTGGAATGAAAACTGACCTTTTCCAGTCCTGTGGCCACTGCTGAGTTTTCCAAATTTGCTGGCATATTGAGTGCAGCACTTTTACAGCATCATCTTTCAGGATTTGAAACAGCTCAACTGGAATTCCATCACCTCCACTAGCCTTGTTCGTAGTGATGCTGTCTAAGGCCCACTTGACTTCACATTCCAGGATGTCTGGCTCTAGATTAGGGATCACCTCATCATGATTGTCTGCGTCGTGAAGATCTTTTTTGTACAGGTCTTCTGTGTATTCTTGCCACCTCTTCTTAATATCTTCTGCTTCTGTTAGGTCCAGACCATTTCTGTCCTTTATCGAGACCATCTTTGCATGAAATGTTCCCTTGGTATCTC
>SJYQ01004178.1:6408-16703 GCA_006410935.1 Redunca redunca
ACTATACAATTGTATAGTAACTATACAATTACATTCTCTTATAGTTTTAAGTATCTCAACATGTGATTATAATTATTTTTAACAGTAAAGTGTATTTCTAAAACATATACAGAAAATTGTATGAAACAAAAACTTAAGAGGAGCAAGGATTTACCATATGAACCATGAAACCATTAGCAGACCGAGAAAGAGAACATCGCTAGAACCCCAAAGAATACTGCTAGTTTGATTACTGCTATAGTTCCTTCATATTCACTGAAGTATAGTGTTACTTCATGTAAAGATACTATCATATACTCATCCTACTCATCCACTCTATTGTGGACAGAAATCTGGATTCTTTCTAGATGCTGGCTGTAACGAATAATGACATGCACATTCTTTTACATATCTCTTGGTGCTCATGATGCAAATATGTACTTCTCTAGTATGTAAGGATGAGTGAAAATGCTGGGTCATGGAATAAACATATTTGCAACTTAGTAGATAATGTCAAAATGATCACACCAATTTGCACTACCATCATCAGTATATAAGAGTTTGGGCTTTTCCACACTCTTGTTAACACTTGGTATTATCTAGTTTGCTTTAGCTGCTTTGGTAGGTACCCAATGCTATCCTGTGGTTTTAATTTTGCGTTTCCTTGATTACTGAATCACAAGCTTCTTTTCACATGTTTATTAGACACTTGAATATTTTTTTTTTGAAATGTCTGTTTTCATGAACATTTTTAAAAAACTAAATTTTCCTTTTCTTTATAATTTGTATGTGTTCTTCATAAAAAGTCCTGTTTTATATGTACGCCACATATTCTCTGACTCTATGTTGCCTTTTCATTCTTTTTATGATATCTTGATGAACAAAGGTTCCAAATTTTAACACAGGCAAGCTGATCAATCTTTCCTTTATGGTTAGGCTTTCTCTGGTTCCCTATTTAGCAAGTCTCTTCTTATCCTGAGTTTTGTTGTTGTTGTTCAGTCGCTAAGCGGTATCCCACTCTTAGTGATGCGATGGACGGCAGCACGCCAGGCTTTCCTGTCCTTCACTATCTCCTGGAGTTTGCTCAAACTCAAGTCCATTGAGTCGGTGATGCCATCCAACCATCCCATTCCTCTGCCACCCGCTTCTCCTCTTGCCCTCAATCTTTTCCAGCATCAGGGTCTTTTTCAATGAATTGGCTCTTCGCCATCAGATGGCCAAAGTATTGGAGCTTCAGCATCAGTCCGTTCAATGAATATTCAGAGTTTATTCAAGACTTAAAAAGTTCAAGGATGCTTCTGCTTTCAATAGGACATGGGCCTGAAGCCTTCCAGCTTTTAGAAACAGACAGAAGACTCCAAAAAAGTTAAAATAAGATTATGGCAAATGGGGGGGGGTTCACCTAAAAATGTATTATGCATTTGAAAATGACAGGATCAGTAAAACTGATGGCAGTTTAAAGATAAAGTGAAACTACCTGGAACTGGTCTATCATAAGTCTCTAAATGTGGATGAATAAAATAAGTTATCATATATTTTAAGTATAAAACATTTGGTTAAAACAAGTAGAATGGACAATCTCTGCTTACAGTATAGAATAAATATTCTTTTCAATGTTTACATTCTTTTTGTATAAAAACAAAAACTGTCATTTTGTGTGCAAAGAACCAAATTTGACCACATGCTGAGCCACACACACAAGTATACAAATTTCAGAGAATTTAATCATACGGAGGTAAGTACTCTGATAACAAAACAGTTCAGCTAGAAAACAATACCCGAAGATAACTACAAAACACCATGCATGTAGAATTAGGAAATTGACTTCTAAATAACTATAGATCAAAACAGAGGTTATAATGGAAATTAGAAAATAGAATATATTTTGAATTGAACACTGATACAAATATAACATTTCAATAACTTCTGCTCTTATTTTTATAACTTACTTCTAATTTTCTTTAACTTTTTTGTTCCTACAGAGATACACGCTTATTTAATTATTTAGCTCAGGGTTTTCCAGCCTTCTGTTTTAAAAGACAGATTTCTCTTAAAGCACAACTTTACCTACATCCCACATGGGTTTTATAAGCCTTCTGGAATCTGTTCAGTTCAGTTGCTGGAATCTGTGGCTTGATGTGTTTGTCAGGTTTGGAAAACTCTCAGTGATTATCTGTTCAAATACTGCTTCTGGCCAATTTTCTCTTTTTGCCTATTGGGATTCCAATTTTAACTATGTTACAACTTCTTGCTGTACCTTGTAGGTCTTAATCTTCTTTTGAATTATCCATCCTTTAATCTCAGAAATTCTGAATACTATTCCTGTCTTATCTTTTAATTCTCCCTTTTGCTTTGACTAAATCTCTTACAAAATCCACTTAATAAGTTTTAAACACTATTACATTTTTTAGTTCTAAATGTTCATTTTTAAAGATGCCAGTTCTCTGGACAAAATTCTTAATCTACTTTTTATTTCCTTGACACAATAAACATTGCTATGTTAAAGTCAAAGTCTGTGCCTAATAATCCCAAACCCTGGAGTTTCTAAGAAGTTGGTTCTATTGTCCATTATTAATGCAGGCTTTCATTTATTTTGTATTGCTCCTAACTGTGCTTTTAGTTAGTAATTTGCTGGTATGTCAAGCAGAAATAATAAGGTCTGGGAGGGTGTTTTATTCTTTTTATTATTATTCTACAGGTACCCAAAATGACATATCATGATCTCAGTTCGTTTCTAAGGCAAACCACTCAATATCACAGTAATCCAAGTCTATGCCCCAATCACTAATGTCAAAGATGAAGTTGAACAATTCTATAAAGACCCACAAGACCTCCTAGAATTAACAACAAACACAACAAAAATATACTTTTCATCATAGGGGACCTTGATACCTGGAGTAACAGGCAAATTTGGCCTTGGAGTACAAAATGAAGCCAAGAAAAAGCTAACAGAGTTTTGCCAAGAGAACACACTGGTCACGGCAAACACCCTCTTCCAAAACACAAGAGATGACTCTACACAGGGACATTACCAGATGTTCAATATTAAAATCAGATTGATTATATTCTTTACAGAAGATGGAGAAACTGTATACGGTCAGCAAAAACAAAACCTGGAGCTGACTCTGGCTCAGGATCATCAGCTCCTTATTGGAAAATTCAGGCTCAAGCTGAAGAAAGTAGGAAAAACACTTAGCTCACTCAGGTATGACTTAAATAAAATCCGTTATACAGTGGAGGTGATGAACAGATTCAAGGGACTAGATCTGGTACACAGAGTGCCTGAAGAACTATTGACAGAGGTTTGTAACCCTGTACAGGAGGTCATGACCAAAACCATCCCCAAGAAAAAGAAATACAAGACAGCAAAGTGGTTGTCTGGGAGCTAAGAAAAGAAGAGCAGCAAAAGACAATGGAGAAAGGGAAAGATATACCTAACTGAATGCAGAGTTGGATCCAGAGAATAGGAAGAAGAAATAAGAAAGCCTTCTTAAGTGAACAATGCAAAGAAATAGAGGAAAACAGTAGAATTGAAAAGACTAGATCTCTTAAGAAAATCGGAGATACCAAGGAATATTTCATGCAAGATAGGCACAATAAAGGACAAAAACGACAAGGACCTAACAGAAGGGATTAACAAGAGGTGGCAAAAATACACAGAATAATGATACAAAAAAGCTTTTAATGATTAAGGTAACCACAATGGCATGATCACTCACCTAGAGCAGGACATCCTGGAGTGTGAAGTCAAGTGGGCCTTAGGAAGCATTACTACAAACAAAGCTGGTGGAGGTGATGGAATTCCAGCTATTTCAAATCCTAAAAGATGATGCTGTTAAAGTGCTGCACTCAGTATGCCAGCAAATTTGGAAAACTCAGCAGTTCCACAGGACTGGAAAACATCAACTTTCATTCCAATCCCAAAGAAAGGCAATTCCAAAGAATGTTCAAATTACCGTATAATTGCACTCATTTCAAATGCCAGCGAGATTATGCTCAAAATTCAAGCTAGGCTTCAACAGTACCTGAACAGAGACTTCCAGATGTATAAGTTGAGTTTAGAAAAGGCAGAGGAACAAGAGATCAAGTTGCTAACATCCTCTGGATCATAGAAAAAGCAAGGTAACTCCAAACATGACAACAGTAATATTCCTGAAGAGATGGGAATACCAGACCACCTGACCTGCCTCTTGAGGAACCTGTATGCAGGTCAAGAAGCAACAGTTAGAACTGGACATGGAACAACAGACTGGTTCCAAATAGGAAAAGAAATACGTCAAGGTTGTATCAGAGAAGGCAATGGCAAGCCATTCCAGTACTCTTGCCTAGAAAATCTCATGGATGGAGGACCCTAGTAGGCTGCAGTCCGTGGGGTTGCTACGAGTCGGACACAACTGAGCGACTTTTCACTTTTCACTTTCATGCCGTGGAGAAGGAAATGGCAATCCACTCCAGTGTTCTTGCCTGGAGAATCCCAGGGACAGGGGAGCTTGGTGGGCTGCCGTCTATGGGGTTGCACAGAGTTGGACATGACTGAAGCAACTTAGCAGCAGCAGCAGCAGCAAGGCTGTATATTGTCACCCCGCTTATTTAACTTATATGCAGAGTATATCATGAGAAACGCTAGGCTGGATGAAGCACAAGTTGAAATCAAGATTGCTGGGAGAAATATCAATAACCTCAGATATGCAGATGACACCACCCTTATGGCAGAAAGTGAAGAACTAAAGAGCCTCTTGATGAAAGTGAAAGAGGAGAGTGAAAAAGTTGGCTTAATGCTCAACATTCAGAAAACTAAGGTCATGGCATCTGGTCCCATCACTTCATAGGAAATAGATGGGGAAACAGTGGAAACAATGGCTGACTGTTTTGGGGGACTCCAAAATCACTGCAGATGGTGACTGCGGCCATGAAATTAAAAGACGCTTGCTCCTTCGAAGAAAAGCTATGACCAACCTAGACAACATATTAAAAAGCAGAGACATTACTTTGCCAACAAAGGTCCGTCTAGTCAAGGCTATGGTTTTTCCAGTAGTCATGTATAGGTGTCAGAGGTGGGGACTATAAAGAAAGCTGAACGCTGAAGAATTGATGCTTTTGAACTGTGGTGTTGGAAAAGACTCTTGGGAGTCCCTTGGACTGCAAGGAGATCCAGCCAGTCCATCCTAAAGGAAATTAGTCCTGAATATTCATCGGAAGGACTGATGCTGAAGCTGAAACTCCAGTACTTTGACCACCTGATTCGAAGAAGTGACTCATAGGAAAAGACCCTGATACTGGCAAAGATTGAAGGCAGGAGGAGGAGATGACACAGGATGAGATGGTTGGATGGCATCACCGACTGGATGGATATCAGTTTGAGTAGGCTCTGGGAGTTGGCAATGGACAGGGAAGCCTGGCATGCTGCAGTCCCTGGGACTGCAGAGTTGTACACGACTGAGTGACTGAACTGAACTGAATCCTGCAAGATGATTTTTCATTAGGAAAAAACAAGGGGGGGGGTGGTTCTACTGTAATATCACTTTGAATAACCACAGTTTAAAGCATTAGTAAAAATGCTAAACAGGTTAGCATTGTAAAGGCTCTGACATGTTCTACAGTAAAGAAACCTGTTTAGTTTTACTTGGTACAAGGTTTGCCACTCATATAGGTAAGTAATTCTTTTCATGTAGTTCCAAGAAACATACTTTGAAAAATGTAGATGAGAAATCATATCCACAATTTTTAATATATTTTCTTAATTTCTCTGGGAATTTAAAATGTTCAATCTTTACATTAGAAAAGATTTCAGGGGTAAAATTGAGTTTAAACTATTTTCCCAAACTACTAAACCAAAACGGCATCATTGCTGAAAATAGGCTAAAATACATTTTCTGACTCTTCTTCACAAAAACTAACAATACTTCTACAATACCTATGAGAGACCATTTATTGGGGTGGGGGGTGATTTACAGCAGGAAACAAGTATGCTATAAGTACCACACAAAAATAATAACTTCCATTTGGTATCTGAATTAAGTGATACAATGGGTCTACTTAGTTGAATCTGAATTCTAAGGTGATACATGTTAAAAAGCAGTTACAACAAAAACATCATTTAGGATATAAAGGAAACAAGTAGAAAAAGTAGAAATACACCTAGCACAGGTAAAATAGGTATATCAGAGTATATGAACCAGTGAGGAATCAAGGCATTCAATCTTGATGTGTAATAAGACTGAGGTTATACTGTATTATTGTGTAGTAACAAATAGACTTTCAATTAACTCACTAAGCAGTTAAAATATCTTAATACTTAAATTTTAAATTAAAAAAAAATTCATGTTCACTAATGATCATTAACATGATTAATTAACACTATTAGCACTAAACATATTAAAATAGTTGCCTATGACTGGGGACTGGGGATGGGGGAGGAGAAAGGGGACAGGAGTGGAGGACAAGTATAAAGGGTAAGTGAATAGCATACTGAGAGATGCTGAGATGACGTACCATGATTTGAACAGTGTGACTAATGTGACCCTCCAAACCTGAGGGTCTAGAAACAAGTGGAGGAAGCTTACAAAAGAAATATGAATTTAAAAAAGAAATAAAAGTAACAGGATTAGATAATATGTAAAAGGTCAAATTAAGATGATGACAAAATCTTGGTCTGAAATCATCAAATGGAACACAGAAAACTGAGCAGCAAAGTCTAGATTTATAGTTGCACAGCAGATAAGAAACAATAGAGAAAAAGCTTTAGGAAGTATGGACAGTACAAAAACCAAAAATAAAGCAAGAAGAGAATTAAAAGACTTGTTTAATAGGAAGGAGAACAATGTTTATCAAGCCAGAAGGATGAGAGGAAAAAACAAAGGCAAAGGGAAAACACATTAGAAATCTTCAAATAGTTATGAAATAAAAATAATTTTGGAACTAAAACTAAGAACTAGTCAAAATTAATATTAAACAAAATAGAAATTATTGATTCTAGCCTTAAGCAGGCTGGAAAGTAGAGAGGAGAGCAAGATGCACAGTGCTGGGAGAATAAAAGCATATAGGAAAATGCAACATAAAAAGAGTATGCTGCTGCTAAGTCACTTCAGTCGTGTCCAACTCTGTGCGAAGACGTCAGCCCACCAGGCTCGCCCATCCCTGGGATTCTCCAGGCAACAACAATGGAGTGGGTTGCCATTTCCTTCCCCAGTGCATGAAAGTGAAAAGTGAAAGTGAAGTTGTTCAGTCGTGTCCGACTCTTCATGACCCCGTGGTCCACAGCCTACCAGGCTCCTCCATCCACGGGATTTGCCAGGCAAGAGTACTGGAGTGGGGTGCCATTGCCTTTTCCGATAAAAAGAGTATATGGACATGTAAACAACTAAAACAGAGTTGAAAAGAAATAAACTATAAATATTAGGAAATACAGTTACAAGGACAGCAGTCCTAATGTATAATTGGTAAGACCTTTATGAATTTCTCTACATTTAATTATCTGTTAAAAAAGATTATACAACAGGTCCTATCTATTGAGTCCATTAAAACAGATTACTACAGAGGCAGAAACAATTAGGCATTTATTCCTACTTTAGGTCACTATGTTTTGTAACTCTCATTAAATAATGTGTTTCTTTCTTTCTCATCATTTTAAATTAAGTTATTCAATCATCAATATTTTATTAAGGCTGAAAAGTAGAAGTTTCTCAGTCATGTCCGACTCTTTGCGACCCCATAGACTATACAGTCCATGGAATTCTCCAGGACAGAATACTGAAGTGGGGAGCCTTTCTGTTCTCCAGGGGATCTTCCCTACCCAGGGATGGAACCCAGGTCTTCCACATTGCAGGCGGATTCTTTACCAGCTGAGTCACAAGAGAAGCAGCTCCTCACATTTTTGGAATAAGTGGGTTGAACATATGTAATAGGGAATTTTTCTATAAGTAATCTGTTTTCAGATGTCTCTTTGATCACACAATATCTAAAAACAGAAGGGAATTCCTTCCCTTGCTTTCAGATAAAAATGAAGGTAACTGGGATTATCATACATGAAGAGACCAACACAACTAAATCTGATTGTAACCTAAAATAATATAGTTATTCCTGTAACTCTATGACATTTATGCCATGTTTCTGTAATGTTAAGATCATAATGTATCTTTACCAGGATTTCAGGGCTGGGCAGATACATTTACGAAATTTTTAAACTGCGAGTCATCTTGAGAGAGGTTCCAAAGCAAAAGAGGCAATCTGGCAGCAACCATGATAGAACGTAAATGCTCCACATGTGACCATCAAAACTGATCCTCTGGAGACAAGACTTCTTAATGAGGCCTACTATTTCCTCCTATGGCAATTTCCCTGAAAACATTTCACATAATTATAAAATATAGCAGTCTGCTAACAGTCTGACCTTGGTAGGGACAGATGACACAGAAAGCTTCTCTTTAAGAAATTGTCTTAATGTAGAAATTGTATTAAGGCAATTTAGTCTTTAGAAAAGAATAATGTCTGCTATGAAGGAGGCATTCAATAAATATTTATTGAATGAATAAGTGAATGTAAAGCCAAGGTATGAGTAATAACACAGGGGTATCAAAAACTCTTAAGTATTAGTGAAAGCAATAACTAAACAAATCATAAAGTGACATGGTCTACTCTAGTCATTTATCCCCATATTTTCCTCTTTACTTGTTAGAAACCCTTGTTTGAGGGAAAGTATTCCTTTTATCCCAGATATAAGACAGATGCCAACAAAGTGAGGCAGTAGGAATTCACTCACCCACTGGGCTGCTTCCAGCTCCATTTGGCACTGTGAGGTCTGAAGTGCTCAACATCCCACCTACCAACATTACAGAGAGAGCAGAGAGGGCAAGGAGTGAATGTGAATTGATTCTCCTTATCTGAATGAGAATGAATTGACCAGAGGTAACCCTCACTTCATTCTTAAAAAACACGAAAATAAAAACTAGCCCGGTCTGAACTAGGCATTATGATGTAGTCAAACATACAAGCACTCATCTATCAAGCTCTGGACATGTCTGCCGTCTTGTGACTCAATACCAAATAAGTACATATTGACAAGAATAGGGGCAGTGCTAATGAGTGCTATAAAATCTAGGAATAATGGGACAGGAGATAATTGCATTATACACAGAGATGCAGTAAATGTACCCCAAATTTCTGAGTTAATGAACAAATCAGGAGGAGGGGGACGCAGAAAATGCTCTAATTCTAAGTGAGTCTACTTCTCCATTTATTTTTTAACACAACTGGCTCACGATCAATTTTTAATCTTTATGATATCCTAAATAAATGTTCTGCCTGTCTAGGTATAGTGTCCCCATGATATGGAAAGCTTATTTTCCAAAATAGGCAGGTTCTCTATCTGTTCCACAATAGCTGTACAATGCTAGAGCCACAGACTTTCAAAAAAAAATACTTTAAAATGGGGGTAATTATGTAGTAGTGACTCTTGCTCATCAAAGCAAGAACATTAAGAGTAGCAGAATAAGAAACTGTTCATATCAGCAATTAGTTTTTTCATTCTTTTAAAGAATCAGAAGAATAAGTGTCAGTACATACCTGCACTGCCAGTACTTGGTGGTCTCTGAGGAGCTCCAGGGGATACATTTCTATGTAATGTGGCTTGAGGTGGAGAGAGCATGCTTGTATCTGCTAATGCGGAGCTGGCTGCCAAAGATGGGGACACAAGTGAACTCCCTGGGTTAGTGTAAGACAAAGCACTGGGGCTGGTCACAGGGACTGTGACAGACATTGAGAAATTCTGAGGTGGCAAACCGGGCTGTAAACAAAGAACAAGTAGGAGAAAACTATTAGTTTCATTTTCATCTAATTAAATTTAATAACTTATGCACTTTAATTTGGTAAGGTAACACTAGTTACTAAAAGTAGAGGATGGAGGTAAGTTCTTAAAATAAATTTGCAGATTTAAGTTACTTTCTTTACAATTATATGAGAATGTTTACTATGAACATTTTCAACTTCAATTTTTATACAGTAATACATATATGCTAGTATAATATGTACATTATATATTTCAAATATTCATAGAGATTAACATGAAAGGCCAGAACCTGATATTAAAGATGTGCTGTCCAACTTAAAACATTATAAATACATCACTGTTACCAAGAAAGCATAAATTAGCACTTATATACATGCAAATCAGTTTACTAACATTACACTTCAGTTGGGAGATTTCAAATATAACAAAAGAGAGAAAGGATGTACACATATTATAAACTTCATACATCAAATCTGCCCTGGTCTGATTTAATTCACTAACCTTAATGGACAAAACTAAAAAAAAAAAAAAA
>SJYQ01004178.1:16753-145965 GCA_006410935.1 Redunca redunca
GTTGAAAGAGTATAAATAACTAAGTACTTTATTTGATAGTTTATTTCAGGGAGAAAATTATAACTCATTAAAAGATATAAAACAACAGATACATGATAAAATTTTTTTAAAGGTAAAGCAATTTTATTTATACAAAGTTTTTGCAGCTTAACGTTATCTGCAAGGTCACCAACATCCATATGAGGTCAAAAGGAATTTTACTTTATTTTTTCTGTTATGTTTCTTAAGAAGGGTATTACCACAAAAATATCTCCTTAAATCTGTTGTCCATGGGCTTCTTCTTATAGCATCAGACTATTTTGAAGAAATAATCCATAATACATACTTTAGGGCATAGTTTTAAGAGAATTAACTCTGGTAGCGAAATAAATAGCAGTGGCACCAATTTATTCATGAAGACTACATACATACATATAGTGTTAGAAAAATTAGATCAAGAATAACTGTCTTAAGCAACTCTTGCCAATGAAGCTTCAGTGAGAACTCTTTGAACTATCAAAAGAACACTGTTTTACCATTAGATGTGTGAGCACGGAAAACTTTGTAAGTAACTATTTGTTTTGCAACCAGTTTAAGAACACTGTTTCCTTAAATTAAAATCAAGTTAAGGTGCTCTTCCTTAACACTGACAGTGCAAGAAAAGAATAGGAATTTGGAGGTACCGTTGCCAAGTTGTTTTAGGACACTTACAAAGAGTCAAACAGTAAGCTACTATTATAGCAACTATACAAAATAATTAAAAACAATTTTAAAGCACCAAATTATATAATAAAATCTAGCCATTTTATATTTTATAGTCTCAAAATCTAGAGTCCATATAATATTTTCAAAGTCATGAGAGGGAGAGGAAAGTCTCAAATGCATCCTTATATTTAAAATCATGGGAATTTAAAGCTGGAAGGGACCTTAAAAAATTATGTGAGCCAATTTATTCACTTTACAGATGAGGAAATTGGAATCTAGGATGTTTAGATGCCCTATTCAAAAGTAAGGAGACAGTAGCAGGCCCCAGATTAGGATGTTTTCTCTTCACTTCTACATTTAAGGCACAGAAGATGTACTACTGTTCAGATTTCTGCAATTTTATCTTTAAGTTCTATAAATTCAAAAGAAATTAATACCTCCCCCCTCCCTCCTTCTACTTACTGCTGTCATCACCCACTGTGAAAACAAACAAAAAGAGGTGTGGTCAGTCTCTTCATGCACAAGATAAAAGCACAAACCATACTTTAGTACTCACTGCGATTTTATGATTCCGCATCATATTATCAAATTCCTCATTAATTTTTTTATATTTTTCTTCTGTATGTGGAGTTAGCACATAGGAAGTATCAGGGTCTGGGCTGTCGCACCCTCTGTGTTCCTTCTTGTTCAGAGCCTAAATAATGAAGTTAACAAAAAGGATCAACAAATAAAAAGTAGAGGTAAAGTAAAAGTACTTACAGGGCCTCGTTTGAAAATAAAATCACTATCTTCATTTAGTTTGCTGAATCTGTCCTCCGAGAGTGGACTGTGCTCAAAGTAATCGTCAGCATCAGGGCTCTCACAACCATTAAGGCCTTTTTTTCTTAAAGTCTGAAATACAATTGGAAAATTCACACACAAATGATACTAACTTGCCATGAGTCTTTTTTGTAAAAATTAAGAGAGCACAGACTGAATGAACTGAGTAATACAAGAGCCACTGAAATGGTTTTAAATGATCACAAGTGTACTGTAATTCTTCAAATAAGGTAATCCTTATCATAAGCAAAATTATGTTCCCATTGTACATTAAGAGAAAAGGAGTATTTCCATATTTGGACTCTTCCTTTCCAAACTTCCTAGAGAATATGAAATTACTCACTGTTCTGATAATTACAATCTAAATCTGATTACAGCCTGATCAACATGTCTGACAGGATCAATGAGTATGACATCCCAAAATATAAATATATCAAGATGATACTTTGAGAAGTTATTGCAGCATCTTTATGAAATGAACATTTTAGCAACTTCATCTACTGACATTCCTTTTTGCCTGAGAGTTTACCCCATTCACCAGAAAGAATACGCATGATATCCCAATAATTTCATCCCTAATTTGTTCTTAAATGCTATGATTTTCCTGCCAGTGCAGGAGATGTAAGAGATGTGGGTTCGATCCATGGGTTAGGAAGACTCCCCTGGATGAGGAAATAGCAACACACTCCAGTATTCTTAGGGCTTCCCTTATAGCTCCGTTGGTAAAGAATCTGCCTGCAATGCAGGAGAACCTGGTTCAATTCCTGGGTCAGGAAGATCCACTGGAGAAAGGATAGGCTACCCACTCCAGTGGGCTTCCTTTCTTGGGCTTCCCTTGTGGCTCAGCTGGTGAAGAATCCGCCTGCAATGCGGGAGACCTGGTTTCAATCCATGCGTTGGGAAGATCCCCTGGAGAAGGGAAAGGCTTCAGTACTCTGGCCTGGAGAATTCCATGGACTAAATAGGACTGAGCGGCTTTCACTTTCACGTATTCTTCCCTGGAGGATCCATGGACAGAGGAACCTGGTTCTACAGTCCATGTGGTCATAGAGAGCTGGACACGACTGAAGCAACTTAGCATGCACGCACACTGATTTTCCTACATAACTCTGAAGCATAAAAACTCAAATACCTATTTATGTACGACAGCAATGACTCTTTCCTACATAGAATGTACATATTACTGACTTCACAAATCTTTAAATTTTGTGATAAAAACTAATTCAGCATGATCTTTTCCCACCCTTTGCTAGCTCTTTCTATAGAGCTCCCTCATGGATTAATTTAATCCACTGCATTGACTTTCTGGAGAATTTTCTTGAATGTCCTGGGCATACTGATTATTTTTCTGTTTTCTTACTTTAGGATAAAAATATAGCGAACAGTTGTTGTCTTTCATATTGCATTTTTCTAATTAAAATCACCACAAAATGACTTGTTTAGTTAAAAGATTAGGGCTTGATAATCTATAAAATATTAATTTACTTCCAGAATGTCTAAATTAAAAAAAAATCCTCATGGGTCTTATTAAAAGTAGAATTTTTTTAAAGTAGATTTTTAAGCTCAACAACTTAGATAGCTTTTAGATTTGCTGATTTTCAAGCCAACCACAGAGAAATTTTCAGATGTTAAAATTTTCCAACTAGGCATACCAACTTAGCCCAAAAAATGTTTGAACAATAGACTAATACTAGATGAATGCATCTGTACTGCAAATGATTATTTATGTTAATGTATATTTTAAATTAATTCATAATAATGGATCTTGGTATCCTTTCAAACATGATTTATAATAACTGTGAATGCTATTTTAATTCTTTTCTTGAAAGTAGTAAAATATAAACACATAATACATTAAGATGTAAGAATTTTTAAAAAATTTATCTGGTCTATTTTTAAATTTCACTTTATTCAATTTGATGCTTAAAGAATCAGAAATAATCATTTGGATATCTATGTTAACTGCTCAAATTTCTTGGCATGCACTGGGAATCCCAACCATAATGCCTCAAACTTCCACCACAACACATCACTAAACATGAGCAGAGAAGCATCAGTTCAGTTCAGTTCAGTCGCTCAGTTGTGTCTGATTCTTTGCGACCCCATGAACTGCAGCACGCCAGGCCTCTCTGTCCATCACCAACTCCCGGAGTTCACTCAAACTCTTGTCCATCAAGTCGGTGATGCCATCCAGCCANTACAGCCTTGACGTACTCCTTTTCCTATTTGGAACCAGTCTGTTGTTCCATGTCCAGTTCTAACTGTTGCTTCCTGACCTGCATACAGGTTTCTCAAGAGGCAGTTCAGGTGATCTGGTATTCCTATCTCTTTCAGAATTGTCCACAGTTTATTGTGATCCACACAGTCAAAGGCTTTGGCATAGTCAATGAAGCAGAAATAGATATTTTTCTGGAACTCTCTTGCTTTTTCCATGATCCAGCAGATGTTGGCAATTTGATCTCTGGTTCCCTCTGCCTTTTCTAAAACCAGCTTGAACATCTGCAAGTTCACAGTTCACATATTGCTCAAGCCTGGCCTGGAGAATTTTGAGCATTGCTTTACTAGCATGTGAGGCAGCATACACCATACCTATTTCTCCAAAACTGGCCTCAAGGCTCTAAGGTATATATGTGGGTCTAAATAATCACTGAACTTTTATGTATACTTAGTCATAAAAAGTCCTGTTGTTTACAACTAAAAGGTGAAGATACAATTCTGCCCCATTCATGGTAACAAGTTCTGCCTGCCAAAGCTCTACAACTTGCTATCAGCAATGAAGATGTTAACACTGAGAATACTGGAACACAATGAACTCTTATAACCAACACAGCTATAGAAACAGCACAAATACAGTAGATGCCTATATAGAGATTTTATCACGAAGTTGATTTATTCCACCCTGAATCTCCAGATATTTTCCCCTCATGTTCCTATACCTTAAGGCTAGGTAATTCACAGTCTTGCTCTTCTAGTGACAACAATCACCTAAGTGTGTCTCTCTGAACATTTTCAAAGTACAGAAGAAAAAGAATATGGCCTTTGTTTAATAATCACACACTTTTATCCTAGAAGAACAGGGTTAACCCTACTTGTACTAATGAAGAAGAAAAGTATTCTGGTATCTCCAGTTCTGCAAGCCTTCTCTTTAGATGGGGTTCCTGTCATGGTGAGAGAATTCAAGAGGCTATATCAGCTCTACAGATAAGCTCATGTACCTCTGCTGGATATCCAACTTGGCTTTTATCACTAGAACATGAAGAGTTGTTTTGAGGATCCAACTACCATAAAAAGACTTTTTCTTAAATGGATGAAAAAGTAATTGCTAACTGTCCTTAATTTAAAGCAATGCATTCATTAGGACACATCCTTCCAGGTTATCTGATTGATTGTGGTTTGTGCCGGTCTTTGAGCTCTTTTACAACTCTGCAGAAACAGAAGTTTATTTGTAGAAAGCTGACAGTAATACAAATAATTACCGTTTTATAGACATACAAATAGATTCTGTCTGCAGGAGGTCTCAATTGACCTCTTTTCTCAATGAGGAAGAGGTCAGTTTTGCATCTACGAAGAAAATTCATTTTGCCTTCTTGATGAGTGAGAGTGTTATTCACTCAGTCACATTCAACTCTGCGACCCTATGGACTGCAGCCCGCCAGACTCCTCTCCCCACTGGAATTCTCCAGGCAAGAACACTGGAGTGGGTAGCCATTCCCTTCTCCAGGGGATCTTCCCAGCCCAGGGACTCAATCTGGGTCCCCTGCATTGCAGGCAGATTCTTCACTGTCTGAACCACCTGAAAAGTTTCTAGATGGGCTTATGCACTTGTCTTTGGCTTTACCTTTGGATTTACCTTCGACCAGTTGCAATATTTTTTGTGCTCCCTCAGAAATTAGTAAGTTAAACTCTTGACATGTTCATTATATAGCTGACAGTCATGATTTTACCTTTTTCTGGAGAAAAAACAAACCACCTGTTTAACAGTTTTAAGAGTGAAATCACCCTTGACTCATGATTCACAGCAGATCCAAATGCAGGGGAGAGAGTCTGCTCCTTTTAGAACTTAGTACTGGACTGAGTATTGATTTTTAAAAGAAAAAACAATGTGCTGTTAAAATTTTAAAAACTATTTGATTATCTAATAAAATAACCTGCATTAATTTATTATGGTATCAACAATTAAAATAATTATGATCAGAGAAGGACTATCAGATTTCAGTCCTTATTCAAGAAATTAAGGAGAATAATCCTTAATTTTTGTGACAATTCATAAATGAAATTATTATTCATACTACAGTATTAAGAGTGTAATCATCTACAAGTGCAAACCACAGACTGTCTCGAAACAGGGTTCCTTCTCCATCTGAAGCTTACAAGGGCCAAAGTAAAATTCAAGCTATTGGGGAAAGAGTAGGTAGTGTTTTGCCTATAAACATTTGCAGGGAGAAGGAATCCCTATAACGCATCTAAACTTTCCAAATAGGATATGCCCAAATTAAACTTACAAGTAAGAGGACATTTTCTTCTCAGTTTTGGTATTAATTAAATCAGTTTTGTTGAAATGAAGAGTAACTTGAAGCTCACTTTATAGTTAACTGGATGAGAGTAATGATTTTATACCTTCTTCCAAATCTATTCTGAAACTTTGAAGAACTATACACCCAAGTGACAAATGCACATTTTCATTTGGATATTTGACTAATATCACTATTTCAATTTAATCAAGATGGAATTTCTTATCTTTTATCAAGTATCAGTAGATCTCCTCTTTGGGCTTAGCTATTTCTAGCCAACACAGCAAGCAATCTTGCTGTTCACTTTGCTCTCTCCCCACATTAACATGGAATTCCAAATTGTGTAGATACATTATTCCATTTCTACTGCCACCATACTCATGCAGGCCTGTGCTGCTTTATACCTGGACTCTTATTATACCTTCCTTCACTTCTCTTTCTTCTATTTTGTCCCATAAATTGTTACAGATTCAGTTCTCTTCCATATCACTTTGTATTTGTCACCCTTGTTTTAAATATTTGATGGCTCTTGGTGATCTAAAAGCGGTACTCTCTCAACTTTTTAGATTATCCCACCCCACCTGTAAACATATTTCATGCACAGCCCCCAATATATGCATACACCGAAAAAATTATAAGCATGAATGACTGTCAGTCTTCTAAAACAGTAACAAACAAATCTTGGGATAAAATATAATTTCTATTATTTTCTCCCTGAACCGAAGTAGTTTTATACATCTTACATCCCTCCTGAAATAACAAACGTGGAGTACAAAATCAAAATTCCTTAGCCTGACTGCAAGTTACCTAAAAGCCTTTTTTTCCTTTCCCATTTTTATGCTCCCTGAAACTTCTGACCCAGCCAGAGTAGTCAAAATTATTGTCCTCCTTACAGTCATAAAAACCCCTCACTGATGTCACCCCACTTGCTTGAAACCCTGTCTTCTCTCTTACCTGTATGACTATCTTATAGTCACTGTGGCCTAGTTTGAACTGCATTTTTCCATGAAACCTTCTTTCCCCACTGCTTCATATGCTGAAATTGTAGGAGCACTTACTCTTTAGAGCATTCATGTAACATATGCAACATTATATTTACTTATCTTCTGCATATTTTCTGTATTCTTCAACTAATGTATGAACTTGCAAAGACTAAAGTCTAGACTGCTTTACATTTTCAGAGTTTAGACAAACAAGGTGCCACACACACATGAAATATGTATTTATTAATACCTGCACAATAAAAAAAAACACATAGCAAAGGAGAGATCAAGATGATGTGATGTTACTTCAGATGTTTTCTAAAACATAAAGTTGTGAATTTGTTATATTTAAGCAATAATACAAGGCAATTAAGAGACATTAATTTGTACTAGGTTGATCCACAGAAATTGTTGACAGCTGACTGCATTTGAATCACAAAAATACAATTTTATAACTATAATTTCATATGCAAGTTCAACTAATAACAATCTAGACTCTGAAAGCTTCTGGGATACTCTCCAGTGGGCTTTTGGATATGAAAGATTAGAACTGGTAGTGCAAGAAGACCTCTCATTTTAAGTGTATATTTAGCTATAATCAACTAACAGCCAAAATTTCTTATTTTGGATCTTATGTTGAACAAAGAAGGCTGAAGAATAAACCAAGAGGTCTAAAAATCAAAAGTCATACTTTTCTTAAATAAGAGAAACTCCATGTCATCTAGAGGATCAACCCTGTTAAAAAAATTATGTTAGCACTGAGACAAAGGCCCATATTCACTAAATCTTTTATACTACCGAGAAAGCATCAGCAAGACAGTATCATAATTTAAGTTTCTTTCAAATTTGGGAATTATGTTCTTACAAAAATGGCTAATTATATAAGAACCTAGAACATCAATTAGTTTTACATGAGGACCATCAGTTGTGCCTGCAGGAGAGTCGTCTTGCACACTAGCCATGGTGGCAGAGATGAGGGACAACAGAAACTTTGAGACAGAGTTCCTCTTCAAGCCTTAAGGAAGCCAGGTATTCCTTTCAGACTTGGGTGCCATCTGCCTATATTTTTCCAATAAATTCTTCTTTAGTTAGAGTCACTTCAAATGAATTCCTATTCTTTATAATCAAAGAACCTTAATTTAAAAAACTGTCACAATTATTTGAGTCATTAGTTAATAGTCTCCTTACCTAAGTCATCTAAGTCTCCTAAGCAAGTCTGGCTAATGCCTCCATAACTGAGACCAGAAAAGATCCCAAACTTGGAAAAGCTGACTCAAATAATGGAATATACAGCAACAAAGATCTTTAAAGTCACATGTTCTACTGTTCTACTTATAAAGTATTCACAACCTCATCTTTCAAGTTCAAAGAAACACTTTTAGAATTCTGGGTATATAAAACACTGGCTGGCCCTGAACATTTGCTTGTCACTTTCTGGTTTACATTACTAAATCTGTTGGTGAAACTGAAGACAGCAAGAAAAAAGAGAGTAAAAAGGAGATAGAAACCAGGAAAAAGAAACCTGAGGAGGCAAGAACAATGCCATTTTAGACTTTTTTCTGGATATCTCAGGTTGTTTTTAAAACACAATAAACAGAAACATATTTCAAAAAGGATTATAAATTAGGCAGAGGCAGCTAATTTTAAATAATTTCCTTTTGCTTATATTCTTTCATCAGCAAAAAATAACATTTAAAATTTCAGATGTAATAAAAATAGCATTTATTCTCCATGGAAATTATATATACAATGCAGATATATATAAAATTTATATGCCCTAATACATATATACACACTACAACCTTTGGTGTTTGTTCACAGAATGAAGAAATCTAGGACTCAGGATATTGTTCATTGTAAATATATTTAAATAAACATTTGAATCATGTGGAGTCTAAAATAAAAACTGATAAAAATCCCAGAGGACTGGTATTTTCTGGAATTTTTAGATGATAATGAATTTTGGATTCAGGAGTCTGCACTGCCTGTTTAACAGAGCCCATGTCAGATAAGACTGTATTTTTAACTCCCATCAACCGAGAATTAAAAATATTCTTTGACACACACTCAATTTTATAATGATAACTATCAAATTCCATTCCAAAGTAGTAATAATCATAGCACCTAGAAGTGAAACTAGGGAATTGAAAGTATTCAAAAGTTATATACACATAGTTTTAAAATGCACGATGAGCTCATCAATTATACCAATCCACAATATTATCAACCACCTTAAATCACATTTCAGTGAAACAACTAAGCAACTCCATAAACACTGGCTGAATGGATAATTTGTCACCTCTAGCATAAAGAATATATGAGTGCTTATAATTATGGAATGATGTCTTAAGTCCCAAGGAACTTAAACTAGATTTTAGAACTTTTTTTTAATGTGAAAAGTTCTCCTTTCTTCCATTTTTAATAATTGTTTCCAATTCTGAAAGATACTTATTCTTCCCAGACACTTTGAAAACAAAAACGTTTTTTAAAAACTGGACATAATACATAAAAGGGCTTCCGTCGTAGCTCAGTCGGTAAAAGAATCTGCCTACAGTGCAGGAGACCTGGGTTTGATTCCTGGGTCAGGAAGATTCCCTGGAGAAGGAAATGGCAACGCACTCCAGTATTCTTGCCTGGACAATCCCATGGACAGAGGAAGCTGGCAGGCTATAGAACATGGAGTTGCCAAGAGTCAGACATGACTTAGTGACTAAACCACCACCAACAGAAGGTGCATCCAAATTTATATAAAATTCAACAATTCCAAAGTGAACAACAGTAATTCTAATCAGGTCAAAAAATACACTAGAACCAGAACTGTGTGTATCTCTTTCAATCACATAACCCTCCCCTCTCTCCTCCATAGTAATACCATCCTAAGTCTGTGGTGTCGACTTCCTGTACTTTTATCATAGGTTTACGATATATATACCTCAAACTATAACTGGCTTCCCCAGTGGCTCACTGGTAAAGAAGCTGTCTGCCAATGCAGGAGACACGGACTGAACCCCTGGGTCAGGAAGATCCACTGGAGAAGGGAATGGCACCCCACTCCAGTATTCTTGCCTGGAGAATCCCATGGACAGAGGAGCCTGGTGGGCTACAGTCCATGGGGTTGCAAACAGTTGGACATGATTTAGTGACTGAGCATGCACATATTTCTAAATATTATGTGAATGGAATATATGCACTGTATTATTGTCTGTTCTCCTTCAATACACTGGACATTTGGGGTTGCAGGTAGTTACAGCTTGAACATTTTTATTGAATACTGTACTATATTATGTGGGAGAAAACTTGTTATCTATTCTATTACAGATAAGACACTGAAGTTGCTTATGAATATGGAGCTATGCACATTTTTGCAGACATAGTTTACTGTGTATCTGCACACACTTCTCCAGGGTATATTCTTAAGAGCAGAACTGTTAGTTCATAAAATGATATCATCACACTAGATAATGCTGAACAATTTTTTAAAGTAGTTGTATCAATGTATTCTACCTGCAATGAAGATTTAACCTGCTTTCCCTTCATTACCAAAAAAATAAAGCACATTTCAAAATTACTAGCCATTTGCATTTTCTTTTTTGTGAGGTGCCAAGTGTTCCAGGACTTTGCCAATTTTCTATTGAATTGTCTTTTTCTTATCGCTTTACAGTCATTCTTTTACTTGTAATCAACATAGTTCTTTGCCATTTTTATGTACTGTTGAAAAAAATCCTTTCCTATTCTGTGACATGTTTAACACTTGTCTTTGGATGAATACAGGTTCTTAATAAAATTAAATTTATTCATTTTTCCTTTACAATTATCCTTTATGGTAGTAATGTTTATGTCTTGTACAAGAATTCTTTCCCTACCTCAAAATCATGAAGATATTCTCCTACATTATATCCCAGAAGTGTTACAATTTTGCCTTTCATATTTAGGTCAATAATATTTCAGGATGTCAATTTTGTATAAGATACAAGGTAGGTTCAATCTCACAGTTCCCCCATATATATGTATCCAATGTCCCAGCATCACTGCTTAAAGAGTTGGTTCTTTCCCACTTTGATGTGCAATACCACATTATGTGCATGGTTCTGTTTCTGAGCTATTACTTCACTGATTTATTTAGTATTTGTGCCAATGCCACATTACTATAGCTATAACATCAGTCTCAATATATTGTAATACAAAGCTTCTCATCTTGCTATTCTTCAGAGTATCTTCTTATCCCCTTAATTTCCCTATATATTTAAGGATCAGTTTTTGAATTCTTGAAAAAATTAATTCATTGGGATCTTGACTGGCATTTCCTTGACTCTATATGGATTATTCATGTAGCATGGATATATTAAAACTTTCAGTTCATAATAATAGGATACTCTGTTAAGTCAACCCTGCATTCCTGGGATAAATCCAACTTACAATGTATGAATTAGAACACAGCCTAAATCCCCAAATTAATCCTACTTCCCCTTTCAAACCAAGTGGAATAGCATCATATAAATCTCAACATAGCTAAAAATCTATTATAATTAAGAGATGAGGTAACAGTCTATTTCTATAAACTTCTTTTTAAAAATTAATTATCTGTTTCCAGCTTATCATTCCTACAATTATTTGACCACTTAGACTTTTACTTTACTTTTACTTTTTACTTTTTGCTGTCCAGTGACCACAGGACAAATGTCAAATGTCACAGCCTGGAATACAAGATGTTCCATCAACTATACCCAATTTGTTTTTCCTTTATTACTCCTCTACACAAACTCTCTATTCAACAGAAATTCTGTGTATGATGTGAAACAGATATTGACTTTTTTCTATGTGCATACCCAAAATCATTCAGTAACTAATATATCCAAGAAATGCTAGTTATAATACTAATTATATCTGAATTGTTATTAAGAAAAATATCAAATGATAGGATTTAAGAATTCTAATATCACTTATCACAAAACAGCTAAATATCCACCTAAACTCTTACTTTCTACTGTCCTACGGAACATAACTGGTAAGTTTCACTCTTCAAAGTAACAGAGCAATTTTTAAAAACTTAATGAGCTATACAAATGTGGAAAACAGCAATAACAATATTCTAATTACTTAATACTATGAGATAATTCTGTATGAACACTGGTGGCATAAAGAAGCAAAAATTTTAAATTCCTGTACAAATACTAGTTGATATTTCCAAGTTTTCTTCATAGAACATAAATATTTTTGAGGTTAAGACAGATTCTAGAAATAAGTCCAGAAATTGCCACAAAATAACTAACAAGTTATATGCAAGAAAATTTGTACAGAAGCAAAATCTTTCAGAAAAAGATTCTCTGTTGAATTTTAAGAGGTAAATTCCAATATGAATAATCAAGCATTCATACATTCACGAAGGCTCAAGCATATAGCTTATTTACCAACATTATTCACTAACATTTTCAAAACAGTATTAAAAGTTTACTTTCTGGTATTTTAGTGCTAATGAACTAAAATAAGAACTACTAGAAATATTATTTGAATAAATAAATATAATCACATACCAGTGTGCTAGAACAGCCTTAGGATACATAAGGATTAAAGCATACATTAAAGGTATAAATCAACCCCTCAATCAAAAACCTAGATAATTATAATGTATGTGCATACTATCATTCAAAATTGTTTATATAAGCAGTTTACACTACCACTGGAATTGTTTATAGGTACAACACTGATTGCACAATTGTAAATTAAAAAGTACAGTTCTGACTATCTATGCCAAGAAAATACCTCACTTTCTTTAGACTCTATAGATTCCAAAACTGAGTTCCTCTCAGGACTGAGCTACAAAAATAACTTCAAAATATTAGGTTGGTGCAAAGGTAATTGTGGTTTGAACTGTGAATTTGAAATCATTATAACTAGCCTTAAATATACCTTTATTAATCAAAATAGGTACCATTATAATCAACACATTTTGCCAATGAGAATTAAGTTTGCTTATTCCTGTAACATAAAAATCTGTGCTTTGGGATTCAGTGGACTCTTGGAAAGCATCTTCTGCCTCCTGCTGGTTGTGGAAGTGTTTTCCCAACAAAAAGTTGTCAAGATGCTTGAAGAAGTGGTAGTCAGCTGGCAAGAAGTCAGGTGAACATGGTGGATGAGGTAAGACTTCGCAGTCCTATTCATTCACCTTGGGCAGTGCTGGCTGTGCAATGCGTGGTGGAGCACTGTTGTGGAGAAATGGGCCCGTTCTGCTAGCCAGTGCCAGCTGCAGGTGTTGCAGTTTTCTGTGCATCCCCCTGATCGGCTGAGCGTACTTCTCAGATGTCATGGTTTCGCTGGGATTCAGAAAGGTGTAGTGGATCACATGGGCAGCAGACCACCAAACAGCGACCATGACCTTTTCTGGTGCAACTTTGGCTTTGGGAAGTGTTTTGGAGCTTCCTCTCAGTCCAACCACTGAACTAGTCATCACTGGTTGTCATATAAAATACACTTTCCATCGCACCTCACAATCTGATTGAAAAATGGTTCACTGTTGTTGCACAGAATAAGATGACATTTCAAAACGACCATTTTTTTTTTCAATCAGCTCATGAGGTACCCACTTATTGAGCTTTTTCACCTTTCTAACTTGTTTCAAATGCCACACGACAGTAAAATGGCCGACACTGAGTTCTTAGGTAACTTCTCCTATGATCCTCTCAAGTGGTCATTGCCAGCTTTCAATGGCTGGCCACTATGCTCCTCATCTTTAAAGCTACTGTCTCTTCTGCAAAACTTCTTGAACCACCATTGTACTGCATGTTCGTTAGCAGTTCCTGGACCAAATGCATTGTTGATTTTGTGAGTGGTATCCACTGCTTTATGACCCATTTTGAACTCAAATAAAATGCCTTGAATTTGCTTTTTTTCTAACATCATTTCCCTAATCTAAAATACACAGGAAATAAGTCATTAGTAAAAAAAAATAAATAAATAAAATAATAAATGTGTATTAAAATGATATATAACAAAACCACATTTAAGAATGTATTCCAATATCAAATGGCAAATTTCAACATGACAAAACCACAATTACTTGTGCACCAATAAATATATAGTTATCCTTTTAATTTTAAATGAGTTGAATGGCCAGTTTTTTTTTTACTTGAATGTCTGTATTAGCTATCTTTATATAAAGGAACTGAAATATCACTTAAGGCTATAGATATGTCTTGCTATTCAGGCATACCCGTATCGTTGTTGAATATGGTAAGCACTCTACATCTTTTGCTCTAAATAGGCTTCTAGCTCTAATAGTAACGTAATGTTTATATGCTGAATGGTTAATACTTGGTCGTAAACATCAGTGTCTTAGAATTCTAAGTGCCTTGAATCCATATTGAAATGTATCCAACAAAGGGACTTCTGAGGTAAGATAATAAAATAGCCGCACATAATCCTATTAGGGAAACAGAGAAACATGTCCAGTTATCACCATATTCCTAGTGTCCAGTACAATGTCTCATATACAGTATGATAAACATCAGTTCGACAAATTAAAAAATGAAGAAATAATGCAGTACATCAAATACTTTTACCCTTTTCACTTCTCTTCAATGCCTTTCAAAAAAAACTAGAAGGCAATTCTAACAATTTACAGCTTGGGAAGTGCAAGACTCAGTAAAACTCAGGTAGCTTTATTAGGCTCTTTCAACAGGTACCCGTATCTTCAGAAGGAAGTCAAGGGTATTATACATCTGTTTGGGATCTGGTTTACTTTTCGCGTTTTAGCCATCTCCACTCTTCACACTGCTGCTGCTGCTGCTAAGTCGCTTCAGTCATGTCCGACTCTGTGCGACCCCACAGACGGCAGCCCACCAGGCTCCTCTGTCTCTGGGATTCTCCAGGCAAGAATACTGGAGTGGGCTGCCATTTCCTTCTCCAGACTCTTCACACTACACTATAGCTATTCTTAGCTGATTTTTAACTTTGTAAAATAAGCATGCTATGGTTCATTTCCTAGTTTTCACATAAGCTATCCCACCCAGCCTTTCTTCTGATTCTAACCCCCTTTCTCTCTCCAAGCCTACCCTTTAAAGGACTCAGGTGATGGTGTCACCTCTAGAGGGAGTTTTTTCTGACCACTCTTCTCCCAATTCTCTGTACCCTCCTCCTTCCCTCCTTGGTCAAAAATCTGGTCAATGTATCGAAGAACTTCCCAAGAAAAAAGAACAATTTATCTCATCATAGTACTGAAACACTCAACCCATGACACACAGGGATATAAAAAGGATACAAAGATATTTATCAATAATCACAAGAAATACATTACAGAAATGTGAGCTGTATTATGAAGTGATATATATGTGTATATATATATCACAACCCTTTCCACCCATGACATGAACTCCTGTTTATTTTTCAGTAACATCAATCTCTGATGGAGAAAAACCTGACTTCAAGAAAATAAAAATCACACGCAGAGATGCACAATTCCTGATAAAAAGCACGTAAATGAAAACCAATAATTGTATGATAAATAATAATATTCAAATACACAGCAAAATGAAAATAGTAAAACCAAAACTGCAGGAGCTACAGTGACTGCTGCATGAGGTGATGGCGCAGGACATGTGGGCGGAGGAGGAGGGCCGTGAGGATTGGGGGCCTCACCCTGTGCATCACCGTCCTGCTGCTTCTGGCTCTGTTAGAATAAAAGAGCAGGGCAGGGGGCTGGAGGTGGAGGAAAGCTTTGTCTTGTCTTCAGATGTTTCATTATTTTTTCCCTTTCCCTGCCGCTCCACTGCAGCCCTGTAAAACATTAGGCAAGCCTCTTAAACACTCCCTGTCTATTCCATTCCTCATCTGTAATATGGGGAGAAAAAAACTGATGGGCTCAAAAAGACTTTATAAGGATGTAATAATACTGTCAGAAATCCTAAACATATTGCACCTCCAGTTCTGTAGCTAGGTGATCTCAGGAGAAAAAAGTCATCTATCTTTTTTGCTCAACTGAGGAACTGGAGTCCATCTCCCCACACATCCCCACCAGATCCCCTAAATACATTCAAAGAAGCACTTGATAATCATATAGACTTAAATAAAAATGTCACCCATTAAAAATAGTTTGCAATTCACACCAATATCAGCATACAATCTTGAACTACTCTTTAGAAGGTTGTAAAAATTATGACTTATGCTTGCTCACAACTCGAAATTATTTCAGAGGAAGTCTTAGACATAAAAATATTTTAAAAGCTGGAGAACCACTGCCAAGAGACTAGATGTTAACTTGAAGCTTTTAGTCTCACTGCACTTAGGACAAGTTGATTCAAGTTAATACCAGGATGCTCAGGTCTCATTTCAAAAGTTTCTGATGCAACAGGTCTGAGTTGGAACCTCAAAACTTTCTAACAAGCTTTCTGGTAATCTTGATGCTTCTGGTCAAGGCATCACACTTTAAGAACCACTGATTTTAAATGGCATGAATCACTGGTATGATTACTTTTGCTACCAGCTGTTTTTATTTAATAATTCATAAACGTATCTTACATTGATGCCCTATCCTCCTTTCTATATTATCTCCAAATTCTGTTGTAATTTTAAAGCAGGGAAGAACTATTAAGACTCAAAAAGTAGATTTTCTCTTCCTTCAGAATGCATATTATCATCATTTTACTTCATTCATCACTGTGCCTCAATTTTCTCAACTGTGAAATGGGGACAATTAGAGGGATTCAATAAAATAATTTTGTTGTTGTCGTTAAGTCACTAAGTTGTGTCTGACTCTTTGTGACCCCATGGACTGCAGTGTGCTAGCTCCTTTGTCCTCCACTATCTCCCGGAGTTTGCTCAAATTTATGTCCATTGTGTTGGTGATGGTATCTAACCATCTCATCAATAAGATAATAATATCAGTAAAAGCCCTTGGAAGAGTACCAGGTCATAATGAGTACATTGATAAATGTTTTATATTTTTGTTATTGCAATCGCCTTACTAATTTTCTGTTCATTATCAAGGAAAGCTTGCTCATGTCTGTCACATGTTAACACGTCACTGGCATGTGTATGAAACCGCATCTGTCCACGGTGAAATGCTGCCGAGCTCTGATGGATCTGGTAGACCGGGGGACAAAGGGAGGAGCCCGTGTTAAAGCCCGGGTTCTCGCCCACTTCTCCCGTTAAGCTGCCCCATGGCTCTAGGCCCGTTTCTGCTTCCGAAAAAGCTCTCCTTGGATATGCAGATCAAATAATACATAATGCAAGTGAAAAAAACTCTTTAATACTATAGTACTCTGTGATGAATAAAGTACCGCTATTTGGGAATGGTTCACAAGATATTAATAAAAAAGACAAATGGTCATGACTTCTGTATTTACATGCTTAAATGGCAGCACAATGATCTGAATCACCACATTAACTATTTACTGAATGTTCAACGCCACCAAGTCATTATTTTAAATATATTACATGGAGAAATACCTAATATTTCAAATATTATTGCAAATACTGCAAAGTGAAAGATATGTCATTACAAAGTCATCTTGGGCATTTATTGTGTAGCAGCTGCTACTTCACTTCATTCCTTTAGCATAATTTTCATTCTGATGCAGAACCATTCTATGGTCTAGGCTTTTATTGAGTTTAAATTCAATTTATACACACATGTGAATGAATAATGGCAACTAATTATACTGGTGATTTTCATTTCTAGTTTCTAATACTCTAGGATGTTATCTAATATTCTTTTAAAATTGCGTAATAAAATTCACAAATTTTTAAATCAATATCCTGAAAAGATTTGGGCGTTATAATATTTTCTTTGTACCTTCAGTTAAATTACTATCTTTGATAAGACCAAACAAAACCTGACATCTTTTTTTGTGTACTTACATAAAATGATATAATGTATATCTTGATGTTTTGTAATGAACTATATGTAATAAAGCAGTAAAACTCATTTTTTAATAAAGAATGTACCACATCATAGGTGATATATATATCNAGTTTATATTGCACTTAAGTAATAAGATTTACCATAAAAGCTAAATGATATAAAATAATTTACAACTGATAAAAACATAACTGTGCTAAGGAGTTCAGTTAAAGATGTAACCATGTAGTTTAAGTGATCAGCAAAAGCAAGATCAAAAGCTTCACAGACACTGAATAAAACAGTGACACAAATAAACCAGTGGGCACATCAAGCAACAGATGAACTGTAACTGTAATCAGACTATTACTTTCCATTTTAAGCAATTGATTATTTAAAAAATAAGGATTTTTTCTAATAAAAGTAGCAGATTTTTTTTGGCAGTTAGAATCAATCAATTACTGTCCAAAAGGAATGGTTAAGGCAGAAAAACATGGGAGATATTTAAAATGCATTTTCAGAACTATAACAATGTGTGGAGGCAAATAAATTAGATCCCTACACAATAAAGTATCCTAATTTCAATTTCTGAAATAAAACCTAAATTGGGACTACATTTCTTCTCTTATGGTTAATTCTGCTTCATTTCCCACGATTTCAGTATTTTAACCAAGGAAATCTCAAATTTATTGAAATAGTTTTCTAATATCACAAAATTAAAAAGATATCTTTTTAAGCAGTGGGGGAAAAATCTGTTTTGAACAAAAATAAAACAAAACTTCTAAGTATAAATAAAAAAGATAAAAGTAAATACGAAACTAGTATAAAATGCTATAGACATATACACAGAAAGTTATCTTTTATAAGAAGATTTTTTTTTATAATAGGAAAGAATTAAAGAGAAATGCATATTGATTCTCTCTTTTAAGGTTTGTCCTAAAATACTTTCTGAATGGACTAAAATCATTCTAAACAACTCCTTTTATTTTCACTAAATAGGTTGGTAGAATTATGAGATATCGAAGGAAAAGAAATTTTTTTAAAAAAAGGGACCATCCTTCTCCCACAACTAAAGGACTATAAACAAAACAGAATAACTTCTTCCATTTCATTACTGTTTAAAATTGTGGTTAGTCACTGAGGTAATGAAATAATTAAGACAAAATAAACTAAAACTTCATACTGTCCGAAGTGATAGTTTCTTATAAGATTAATTCTAAAACTCATATAAAAAGTAATCACAGATGAAATGTTAGATTTTATTGATGTATATATTATATCAGCCTTGTTTATTTTTTCTTGGTGATTAGGAAATGCTTATAAATGGGTCATCACATAGTAATAATTAGATCCTTCTAAGAAACAATTCAGAGAAAAAATATAATACATGTATGTTCTGGCTATAAAAAGTGATCTAATTTAATTACTATCTGCAATTCAGGCATCACTAGATGTATTTGTTACCTCAACAATATCCGAGTTGGTTCTGCTTTCATGAGGTTCATTATATTCCGTATACTTGAGAAGAACCTTGTCCATGTCAGTGCTGGCATACTGAAACAGCTTGTTAGAGCTGTTGAAAATGATGAGCGCTATCTCACAGTCACAGAGCACACTAAGTTCATAGGCTTTCTTCATTAGTCCAAACTTTCTCTTCGTAAAAGTGACCTAGAAAGTTTAAAAAGTGTAGTTTTATTAAAAGTTATTAGTAGTACTGGAATATAGGCTACCTGAAGATGAGTTCTCTTTTAATAATGAGTCTGATTTCAAAGGTGAAAAAACTTCCTAGCTTCATACTCCACATGAGTTTTTTTCCCCAGTTTGCCAAAGGACTACAATTCTACATATATTTTGTACCTCCAAGGGCTTGACAGAGTAGTCTCCTGAGGAGGCTTCCTTTATCCTTGGTTGCGACTCTGGGCAAAGAACCAGAAAAGGAAACAGCTAACTAGTGGCCTCTTACCATTCAGCTTCAAAAGGCATTAGAAAGTCCAAGTCCTACCTCAAGTAATTCACCATGTGTGTGTGTGCTTAGTTGCTCGTGTCCAACTGTTTGCGACCCCATGGACTGTAGCCTGCCAGGCACCTCTGTCTAGGGATTTTTTAGGCAAGAATATTTGAGTGGCTCCACTCCCTTTCTCCTGATGATCTTCCTGACCCAGGAATCAAACCGCATCTCCTATATCTCCTGCACTGCACTGGATTATTTACCCTCTGAGCCATCAGGGAATCCATCATTACTCAGACTTTCCTAAACAACAAAATACATCCACTAATCTAAATTATCCTTCCTCTCCTTTCCAATCCCTTCTATTTCACCCATGAAAATTCACAGTCTAGATCAGCAAATTCCTCAATGTCCTCAAAGTCTTCCTTGAATATTTCTCTAACTGAAACCTCTCACCTGAAGCCCTCTCAAATAGAGACTAATTTGTTTCTTTTCAAATACTACATGTCCTGTACTCAAGGGTCTGGAAGATACGTCCTTTTTTGCTTCCAGTTCTCTCCTCAATTTTTCTTTCTTCTCTAAAAACCCCCAATGTTTTGAAGCTCAATCTATTTGCAGTGAGGGAGACCTGGGTTTAATCCCTGGGTTGGGAAGATTCCTGGAAAAGGGAGAGGCTACCCCCTCCAGTATTCTGGCCTAGAGAATTTCATGGACTGTACAGTCCATGGGGTCGCAAAAGTCGGACACAACTGAGAGACTCTCACTTTTCAAACTCTCCTTATGGGGACCTCGAAGTCATTCGTCCCCATGCACTTATAAGTGTCTTATCTCTGCGTGAGCCAGTCAAAGTCTCTCAGTGGTGTCCAACTCTTTGCCCATTTATTCCTTTATCTTTATGCAAGTGGCTGACAATTACTGGGAACATAAATGTGCATGCACACTCAAATCCACATCCCCCTTGTTTTTCTACACTGATGACCATCCATCTTAACTAACACTTAACACTGCCTGACATTATAACTTAGCTTATTTGTCCCATTAGCCCATTCTGATAGATAAGGATAGGAGGCTTGTGGAAGCTTCCTGATGGGAGGTACTGGCTATTGTGCAAACTGGATCTTGCTCTGATGGGCGGGGCCAAGTTCAGTAAATCTTTAATCCAATTTTCTGCTGATGGGTGGGGCTGTGTTCCCTCCCTGTAGCTTGGCCTCAGGCCAAACTATGGTAGGGATAATGGCATAATGGCCACCTCCTTCAAAAGGACTTATGCCAGCATGTCACTGGCAACCAGGACTGTTATATAGAGTGTACCTGACCCTGCGGCAGATAGAATGAATCACAGAAAACTAACCAAACTGATCACATGGATCACCGTCTTATCTAACAAAATGAAAGTATGAGCCATGCAGTATAGGGCCACCCAAGACGCATGGATAAGAATGAAGAGCTCCGCCAAAATGTGGTCCACTGGAGAAGGGGATGGCAAACCACTACAGCATTCTTGCCTTCAGAACCCCAAGAACAGTATGAAAAGACAAAAAGACATAACACTGAAAGATGAACTACCCACATTGACAGGTGACCAATATGCTATTGGAGAAGAGCAAAGAAACAGTTCCAGAAGGAACAGAGTCTGAGTCAAAGTGGAGACAATACCCAGTTGTGGATGTGTCTGGTGGTAAAAGTAAAGTTCAATGTTGTAAAGTACATTGCATAGGAACCTGGAATATTAGGTCCACGAATCAAGGTAAATTGGAAATGGTCAAACAGGAGATGGTAAAACATTTTAGCAATCAGTGAACTTTATGGGCCAGAATGGGTGAATTTAATTCAGATGATCATTATATCTACTACTATAGGCAAGAATCCCTTAGGAGAAACGGAGTAGCCATCATAGTCAACAAAACAGTCCAAAATGCAGTACTTGGGTGAAATCTCAAAAATGACAGAATGATGTCTGTTTCCAAGGCAAACCATTCAATATCCCAGCAATCCAAGTCTATGTCCCAATACTATGTCCCTAATACTGAAGAAGCTGAAGTTGAACGGCTCTATGATGACCTACAAGACCTTCTAGAACTAACACCCCAAAGGATGTCCTTTTCATCATAGGGGATTGGAATGCAAAAGCAGGAAGTCAAGAGAAACCTGGAGTAACAGGCAAATTTGGGGTTGGAGTACAAAAGAAAGCAGGGCAAAGGCTAACAGAATTTATCAAGAGAAAGCACTGGTCATAGTGAACACCCTCATCCAACAACACAAGAGAAGACTCCACACATGGACATCACCAGATGGTCAATAAAGAAATCAGACTGATTATATTCTTTGCAGCCAAAGATGGAGAAGCTCTATACAGTTAGCAAAAACAAGACTGGGAGCTGACAGGGGCTCAGATCATGAACTCCTTATTCCCGACAATCTTGATTCCGATTTGTGCTTCATCCAGCCCAGCACTGCACATGATGTACCCTACATATGGAGAAATATCAATAACCTTAGATATGCAGATAACAGCTCCCTTATAGAAAGCAAAGAGGAACAAAAGAGCTTCCTGATGAAACTGAAAGAGGAGAGTGAAAAAGTTGGCTTAAAACTCAATATTCAGAAAACTAAGATCATGGCATCCAGTTCCATTACTTCATGGCAAATAGATGGGGAAATAATGGAAAGAGTGGCAGTCTTTATTTTCTGGGCTCCAAAATTACTACTGCAGATGGTGACTGCAGCCATGAAATTAAAAGACGCATGCTCCTTGTGTTAGGGGAAGCACACTGATTGAAACCGCCCACCCTGGCCAGGCACCATAGTAACCATTTGCACAAGCTGTTTTATGACAGGAGATCCTGATAAGGAATAGGGAACTAATAAGCCACCACCAACCGGAAGAGTTCGGGAAAAGTCTAAAGGAGACACCGCATGTCCGTCCAGTTCCCAGAATCCCTCTTGCTAGCATCCATCTTGGCTGAGCCATGCATGTACCACCAGGACAGACTCTGAATTAGAATGATTGGCGAAAGACCACCCGGAAACTAATCCCATCACCATAAAACCCGAGACTGCGAGCCACGCAGCAGAGCAGTTCTCCTGGGTTCCTTTACCCTCCTGCTCTCCACCCGGGTGCCCTTTCCCAATAAAATCTCTAGCTTTGTCAGCTCATGTGTCTCCTCGGACAACTCATTTCCGAGTGTTAGACAAGAGCCCAGTTTCGGGCCGTGGAAGGGGTCCCTCTTCCTGCAACACTTGGAAGAAAAGCTATGACCAACCTAGATAACATATTGAAAAACAGAGAAATTACTTTACCAACAAAGGTCCATCTAGTCAAAGCTATGGTTTTTCCAGTGGTCATGTATGGATGTGAGAGTTGGACCATAAAGCTGAATGCCAAAGAATTGATACCTTTGAACTGTGGTGTTGGAGAAGACTCTTGAGAGTCCCTTGGACTGCAAGGAGATCCAACCAGTCCATCCTAAAGGAAATCAGTCCCCAGTGTTCATTGGAAGGACTGATGCTGAAGCTGAAACTACAATACTTTGGCTACCTGATGCGAAAATCTGACTCATTAGAAAAGACCCTGATGCTGGGAAAGAGTGAGGGCAGGAGAAGAAGGGGTGACAAAGGATGAGATGGTTGGATGGCATTATCCACTCAATGGACATGACTTTGAGCAAGCTCTGGGAGATGGTGAAGGACAGGGAAGCCTGGCATGTTGCAGACCATGGAGTCAGGAAGAGTGGGACATGACTGAGCGACTGAATGACAACAAAGCCCATTCTCCAGGTGGAAATACTTCCTATCTTCTCTCCCTCAAATCCACTCTCAACTGATAAGTGAAGTCACTCAGTCGTGTGACTCTTTGCGACCCCATGGACTGTAGCCCACCAGGCTCTTCCATCCATGGGATTCTCTAGGCAAGAGTACTGGAGTGGGGTGCCACTGCCTTCTCCAGGGGATCTTCCCGACCCAGGGATCAAACCCGGGTCTCCTGCATTGTAGGCAGATGCTTTACCATCTGAGCCACCCTGCTTCAAACCACTGAGAAAACAGAAGCAAGTAGCAACTGTCTCACTTCCTACCACCGAATCTATCTGTCCAACCGCTTCGTCTGTACGTTTCCACACTCTTCCTTCTCTGCTGGTATTACTGACATCTGTTTCTAGTCTTTTCCAGATGCTGCACTCTCCTCCTTCATCATGGTTTCCTTCCTCTCTGTCAGATCAAAGGCCATAAACTTATGCTCAAGCGTTTTCTTTGACTTTACGCTGCCTTTACAGTCACCACCCCTTCTTCTTGCCCTTCTTTCTGCTCTACTTCAGAATAAAAATATTTGAAAGAAATGTCTACAGTTATCGCCTCTAATTTCTCACCACCTATTCTCTCCCCATCCTACTGCAATCAGACTTCCAGTCCTCGTGTTCTGCTAAGACTTGCCAATATCATCACACTGACCTTCAATTTATGTGACTGAAGTCAATGATCACATTTTTCCTTATCTTACCATATATCTCGTTTGACAAATTTGACCATGTTCTCAATCTTCAAACATTTTCTTTTCCAACTGTTTATGGCATCACACTGTCCTAGTTTTCCTCTTACTTGAACGACTTCTTCCTCTCAGCCTTTAGAGCTATACCGTCTTCCTCTGCTCACTCTTTACACATTGAAGTGCCTGTGAGCTTTCGATCAAGGATCCCTTCTCTTTACCCTCACAGTCCTTCCAGGTAATTGCATCCAGCTATCCAGCTTCATAATTTTAAAAGTAACAAATATGCTTTTTCTGCAGTCTCCTCCATTTCAGCAAATGGCACTGTCACCCATTCAAACAAAAGCAAATATCTAAGAGTTATTCTTCATCTCTCCAATCACAAAGAACTCTACCTAGTCCTTCAGTAAATTGTGTTAGCTCCACCTCTAAAACGTATCCCAAATCGATCCACTTCTATCTACACCACTATACCACCCTAGGTTAAGTAACATGGTATCTCATGTGAATTATTTATAGAATCACCTTATTAGAGTTCCTGCTTTACCTGTTGCACCCTACAGTTTATTGGCCACATACCTGACAGACTGATATATTTGAATCATAAATCAAAATGTATAAGTAAGAGTTTATAGAGTTTTTCACTCACTGCACTGAAAGTAATACTCAAACTCATTAAGGAAAAAAAATAAATGATCTGGCTTCAAACTATGTGACCTTATTTCATCTCTCTCTCACACACACACATTATGCTGCACTGGTGTGTACAGTGTGTGGGTTTTTCTTAACCACCAGCTACTACTCCCTGTCTTAGGAACTTGGCTACTTCCCCTCTCTGTGGAACACTCTTCACATCACATCTTTCTATTTCCTTCTCTCTCCTTTAAAAAAAAGAGAAAAATCTCTTATTATTTAATCTTTTTAAAAAGTCCTTAAAATACAAATACACAAATATATGACTTTATATAAATGTATATATAGAATATAATGTGTTTTGCTTGCCTCCTTTTAACCCATGTTTTCAACTTGGTATTTTTCATCTCACATTTTTGTACAAGATCATATAATCATATACACATTTATATAAGGGATCTTGTCAGCATTTTATGAAACTGGGACCTCTTATCAATACTCTCTGACATTGTTTTGAACTGTGGAGAAGACTCTTGAGAGTCCCTTGGATGGCAAGGAGATCCAACCAGTCAATCCTAAAGGAAATCAATCCTGAATATTCATTGGAAGGACTGATGCTGAAGCTCCAATACTTTGGCCACCTGATGTAAAGAACTGACTCCATAGAAAAGACCCTGATGCTAGGAAAGACTGAAGGCAGGAGGAGAAGGGGATGACAGAGGATGAGATGGTCGGATGGTATCACTGACTCGATGGAGATATGCAAGCTCTGGGAATTGGTGATGGACAGGGAACCCTGGCTTGCTGCAGTCCATGGGGTTGCAAAGAATCAGACACAACTGAGTGACTGAACTGAACTAATAGTTTTTGTTTTCCTCATCAAGCCACACCTCACGAATGTGTAAGTCAAATAGTATAGTTCTTAAGTACTCTTCTGAATAATTTCATAATTTTTCATATAAATGTTACTACTCTTACAAAGTACAAAATAAAAATCTTATTTCTTTTTCTGCACACCACAACGGTAGCTCCCACTCACTACAACCAGAGAAAGCCCATGCTCAGATGTCAAAAAAAAAAAAAAAACAACAACACAATTTTTAGGTTTACTACCTGGTAATCAGTATATGTTTTTAATATTCTCCTTTATTGAATTTACTGTTGTTTCTTTGGTTGGGTAGGTAACTTTTAATCAGTTTGGTGAATGCTCTACATATAGTTGTATATACTATTTTCTCATTGTAGTGTTCAATATATCGCTTCTTTATGCCAGTTAGATCTGGTTTACCATCAATTATTTTTTGTCCATCTGATCTATTTCATACTAATGGGTTTAATTATCTTTAATTATTAGTTTCCACTTATGTTTAGTTTTTGCTTGGTAAAGGTAGTATTTAGTGTATCAATATTCCTAATTCTTACATCCTCAAGATGAATTACAGCTTTCAGCATTGAAAAGTATCTTTCTTTGTCCCATTTAATGCTTTCTGTCTTCAACCGTATACTGTTTAATATCAGGATTATATTTGTTTTCTCATTGCTTTCATTTGTCTGGTATACCTTTTCTGATCTCCTTCTTTCTGATATTTGGGGTGGATGAAACTGGAGCCTATTATACAGAGTGAAGTAAGCCAGAAAAAAAACACCAATACAGTGTAATAACACATATATATGGAACTTAGAAAAGATGGTAACGATAACCCTGTATGCAAGACAGCAAAAGAGACACAGATGTATAGAACAGTCTTTTGGACTCTGTGGGAGAGGGTGAGGGTGGGATGGTTTGGGAGAATGGCATTGAAACATATATATTATCCTATGTGAAACGGATCGCCAGTCCAGGTTCGATGCATGATACAGTGTGCTCAGGGCTGGTGCACTGGGATGACCCAGAGAGACAGGATGGGGAGCACATGTACACCCATGGCGGATTCAAGTCAATGTATGGCAAAACCAATACAATATTGTAAAGTAATGTTGCTGCTGCTGCTGCTAAGATGCTTCAGTCGTGTCCGACTCTGTGCGACCCCACAGACGGCAGCCCACTAGGCTCTGCCTTCTCTGGGATTCTCCAGGCAAGAATGCTGGAGTGGGTTTCCATTTCCTTTTCCAATGCATGAAAATGAAAAGTGAAAGGGAAGTGGCTCAGTCGAGTACGACTCTTCGCGACCCCATGGACTGCAGCCTACCAGGTTCCTCCGTCCATGGGATTTTCCAGGCAAGAGTACTGGAATGGGTTGCCATAATGTTAGGTAATCAGGGCAGTGGCTAAAAGACAAGGAAGGGAAAAGCGAAAACAGAACAAAGGAAGGTCCAAGGACCTGAGTGAAGACCTCAGGCAGAACAAACAGCTCTCCTGGCTAAGCCCAATTTACATAGGGCAGGCCCAGGGGGAGGAAAAAACATATAAAAGGAGGAGCCAAAGTGCTTTCTCTCTCTCCCCTCCATGTGCCTGCTCTCTTTCTCTCTCTCCCACCCCACCCCCATCCCAAGCGCATGCGCTCTTTCTCTCTCACGCTCTCCAGGTACACCTGCTCTTTCTCCCTTTCTCTCTCTCTGCGCCAACCCCCCACCCTTCCCCGTGCACTGGCACGCTCCTCCACTCTTTTCCTCATCTTTGGGTTGGCATGCCCTCACACTTCCAGGATAGATTCTCCTGCTATCTTCTAAATAAAATAGAGCTGTAACACTGATTTGTATAAGAGCTATAACACGGTTTGTCCAAGACCCCAGAGCTGTGACACAGGGAGAGCTTTAATGTCCATCCTTCCAAATTTTTGTTGTGGACAAGACAGAACCAAGGAGCATACACTCACCTGACAGTAATTAAACTCCAATTAAAATAAATAAATTTATATTAAAAAAGGGGATACCAATAAAAAAATTTTGGTTTAACACTTGAAAATCAATTTAAATAAATAAAGAATATTTATCAAAAACAAAAAAAGATTCCATTGTGTCTCCTTCTGCCTATATTTGGACCTTGTGAACTAAATGGAAATGTTTTTCCTTTAAATAAACAGTTAGGCCCATTCACATTTATTGATGTGACTGATAATAGAGATTTCATTCATATTTTAGTACTTTAATATTAATATTTATATGTATTTTGTGTATTTTCTGTTATTTTTCTCTAAATGATGTGTTTGCTTCTTTGAGAAAAATTCAATGAAGATTAGCATTTTTGTTCTAGTGGTTATCTTTGTAGTTGCAACTTTTGTAAATGCCCTTAGTCTCTGTTTTCATGTTTAATCCCTCCCTATTTGCTGTGTCAAATCTTAGTGATATTTTTTAACTCCCACCTATTGTGTAAGCAATTACCAGTACGCTTGTTCTACTTTCCCATTTCCCTTTTCTTTCTTACCATGTCTCAGCTGCATTGTTTTTTCAAACCAAAGTAATATATAATAAATAATATATAACACATTATTCTTCCACCCTTGCCCCCACTGTTGCTTTAGGCTTATATCTATAGTTAAGTATATTAAATGTTGGTCAAGGATCTTTTTCCTTATTTCCTCAGGCATCTCTCAGCTGTACTAGACTGCATAATAATAGCTCTTGAGTACAGAATTACCTGAGCTCCAGTAGGGTTAACTTGAAACATCTTTGTATTTGAATACAGCTTAACTGGGAATGAAATCCTACCTTCAGATACTTTCCCCTCCATTTATTGAAAATGCTGCTCTGTTGTCTTCCTTTGTATCTTGATTTTGCAAAATTTGATGCCAGTCTAATTCTCTGTACTTACAAATTTGCTTTCGTTTTATACCAGAAGCTCTGATGATTTTTTTCTTTATCTTAAAATCTATGGAGATGTAGAGAAGAGAATGGATACGTAGGGAAGTGTGGGATGAATGGGGAGAGTAGCACTGACATATATACACTACCATCTGTAAAACAGGGAAATAGTTGGAAGTTGCTATATAGAACAGGGAGCTCAGCTTGGTGTTCTGTGATGACCCAGAGGGGTGGGATGGGGTGGGGTTGAGAGGGAGTTTCAAAAGGGAATGGATCTATGTAAACATACAGCTAATTCACTTTGTTATACAAAGGATATTAACACAACATTTGAAAGCAATTACACTCCAATAAAAAAATAAGAGAAAAAAAGAAAGGAGGATAGAAAGGAAATGTAAATAAGTTAGAAGAAAATAAAATTGTCTTTATTCATAGATGACATGATTGTCCATGTAAAAAATAGCTACAAATAAATTCCTGGAACTAAAAAAAGGAAACTAATGAATCTTTCGTAATCAGATCAATTTTACAAAGATAAAGTCACCAGCAGAATGAAAACTAAAGTTCAATGAACTACCAAAAAAAAAATCCTATTATCAGTAGGATATGTATCAAAGTTGACCTCCGAAGGTCCACCTAATCCTTGCTGCTACTGCTAAGTCACTTCAGTCGTGTCCGACTCTGTACGACCCCAGAGACGGCAGCCCACCAGGCTCCCTCGTCCCTGGGATTCTCCAGGCAAGAACACTGGAGTGGGTTGCCATTTCCTTCTCCAATGCATGAAAGTGAAAAGTGAAAGTGAAGTCGCTCAGTTGTGTCCAACTCTTCACGACCCCATGGACTGCAGCCCACCAGGCTCCTCCATCCATGGGATTTTCCAGGCAGGAATACTGGAGTAGGGTGCCATTGCCTTCTCCAACCTAATCCCTGGAATCTTATTTATGAAAACTATAACTATATATCAGTTCTATGGTTTCTTTTTTTTTCTTTTATACATAAGTTGGATCTTCTTTATCTCCCTTTCAACCATTTTCTCTGAAACCCTTTGACATTACTTATTTTCATTCATTTAGCTGTTCCTGCCTGCCTTCAATTAATATTAAAGATTCATCTGAGTATATATTCCTTGGCCACTTTGTAATTTAACCTTTGTTTTAATATTATTTTATCTTTTTTCTTTCTTTCAATTCACTTAATCAGCTTAATCACTTTGTTTCACCCATGCTTTCTTAAAAAAAATCCATTTCCATTCTTAGTATTCAAAATTCTGAATCTTAATTTTTGTCTATAACACTCCTAAATACTTGTTTAAGGAAATTCATTTCAGCATGGATAGTCATTAGCAGCTTTTTTCTCCACTGCTTCATTGTTTGGGGAACAATCTTGTCACATGAATAGCTATAAATATCATTTTGTTTTCTTTATAAGTTTATATAGGAGATGAAAGTAAAAGATGAGAGTGAAAAAGTTGGTTTAAAACTCAACATTCAGAAAACTAAGATCATGGCATCTGGTCCCATCACTTCATGGCAAATAGATGGGGAACCACTGGAAACAATGAGAGACTTTATTTTGGGGGGCTCCAAAATCACTGCAGATGATGACTACAGCAATGAAATTAAAAGACGCTTGCTCTTTGGAAGAAAAGCTATGACCAACCTAGACGTCATATTAAAAAGCAGAGACATTACTTTGCCAACAAAGGTCCATCTAGTTAAAACTATGGGTTTTCCAATAGTCATGTATGAATGTGAGAGTCATGTATGAATGAGTCATGTATGAATGGACTATAAAGAAAGCTGAGCGCTGAAGAAATGATGCTTTTGAAGTGTGGTGTTGGAGAAGACTCTTGAGAGTTCTTTGGACTGCAAGGAGATCCAATCAGTCCATCCAAAAGGAAATCAGTCCTGAATATTCATTGGAAAGACTGATGCTGAAACTCCAATACTTTGGCCACCTGACCCAAAGAACTCACTCACTGGAAAAGACCTTGATGCTGGGAAAGATTGAAGCTGGGAGGAGAAGGGGACAACAGCAGATGAGATGGTTGGATGGCATCACCGACTGAATGGACATGAATTTAAGAAGGATCCGGGAGTTGGTGATGGACAGGGAAGCCTGGCGTGCTGAAGTCCATGGGGTCACAAAGAGTTGGACATGACTGAGCGTCTGAACTGAAATGAACTAATATAGAAGATTGCCTGCATCACTGAATTTCTACAGAAAGAATTAGCAGCGGATAGTGGGTAGTGATTGAAAATATTCTTAGTTCAAGAGCACCTCTCCTTTTAAAGCAGTTAACTATGGTCTCTTTAATGAAAGGCCTTTGGGGGGAGTGCTGGCAGTGGGGAAAAGAGTTTTGTGTCCTTTAATCAATTAAAATACCTTTGCATATTCTTTTCTCTTGAAGGATGTGTGTGTGTCTATCTGTGTCGCTGTGTGTGTATATCTTTTCATTTCCATTTACCTAACATTTTCCAAAAAGTACCTCTGCCTTCCTTTTTGCCCTCTTTTCCCTGAAACAGCTGCTTTTTCAAGACTACAGACTTGCTTGGGCATATACTTTTAGTCTTTTCTTTACCTGTGGTCAATTCTGATCTACAAGGAGAATTTTCCAGAATTTTTGGACTTAGTTAGAATTCCTCTTTTTGGTAGTGATTTCAAATCAGTCTTAAGACAGCTACAAGGTCTCCTCTTCTCTTTTCCCACATACTTTTTCCTGATGTATGCTTCAGTTCAGTTCAGTCTCTCAGTCGTGTCCGACTCTTGGCGACCACATGAACAGCAGCATGCCAGGACTTTCTGTCCATCACCAACTCCCGGAGTTCACCCATATCCATGTCCATCGAGCCGGTGATGCCATCCAGCCATCTCATCCTCTGTTGTCCCCTTCTCCTCTTGCCCTCAATTTTTCCCAGCATCAGCGTCTTTTCTAATGAGTCAGCTTTTCACATGAGGTGGCCAAAGTACTGGAGTTTCAGCTTCAACATCAGTCCTTCCAATGAACACTCAGGACTGATCTCCTTTAGGATGGACTGGTTGGATCTCCTTGCAGTCCAAGGGACTCTCAAGAGTCTTCTCCAACACCACACTTCAAAAGCATCAATTCTTCGGTGCTCAGCTTTCTTTATAGTCCAACTCTCACATCCATACATGACCACTGGAAAAACCACAGCCTTGACTGGACGGACAGATGACCATTATATCTACTACTGTGGGCAGAAATCCCTTAGAAGAAATGGATAGTCATCACAGTCAAAAAAAGAGTCAAAAATGCAATACTTGGATGCAATCTCAAAAACGACAGAATGATCTCTGTTCGTTTCCAAGGCAAGCCATTCAATATCACAGTAATCCAAGTCTACACTCCAACTAGTAACGCCGAGGAAGCTGAAGTTGAAGGGTTCTATGAAGACCTGTAAGACCTTCTAGAACTAATACCCCCCCAAAATGTCCTTTTCATTACAGGGGACTGGAATATAAAAGCAGAAATTCAAGAAACACCTGGAGTTACAGGCGAATTTGGCCTTGGCATACAGAATGAAGCAGGCCAAAGGCTAATAGTGTTTGCCAAGAGAACACACTGGTCATAACAAACACCCTCTTCCAACAACACAAGAGAAGACTCTACAAATGGACATCACCAGATGGTTGACACCTAAATCAGACTGGTTATATGCTTTGCAGCCAAAGATGGAGAAGCTCTATAAAGTCAGCAAAAACAAGACCAGGAGCTGACTGTGGCTCAGATCATGAACTGCTTATTGCCAAATTCAGACTGAAATTTAAGAAAGTGGAGAAAACCACTAGACCATTTGGGTATGACCTAAATCAAATCCTTTATGACTATACAGTGGAAGTGAGAGATAGATTTAAGGGACTAGATCTGATAGATAAGAGTGCCTGATGAACCATGGATGAAGGTTTGTGATACCGTACAGGAGACAGGAATCAAGACCATCCCCAAGAAAAAGAAATGCAAAAAAAGCAAAATGGCTGTCTGAGGAGGCCTTACAAATAACTGTGAAAAGAAGGGAAGTGAAAAGCAAAGGAGAAAAGGAAAGATATATCCATTTAATGTAGAGTTCCAAAGAATAGCAAGGAGAGTTAAGAAAGCCTTCCTCAGCGATCAATGCAAAGAAATAGAGGAAAACAACAGAATGGGAAAGACTAAAGATGTATGCTTGGGTCACCACAAAGACTTGCAATAGATGTCAAGAAACAGCACATGGTGACTTGGAAATAATTTTCTACCTGGAGGTAATGTGAATTTAGACATTCTTTGCCTTCTAGTTGTGCTAAGGTTGTAGGTTTTATGTTCCTGTTTTTCTACATTTTTGGAGAAATTATGTTGGAAGAGTCAGGATTTATTCAGCCACCATTACTCTGATTACCAAGAATTGCACCTATAAATCTGAATCTTTATTTTGCAACAGGTTTATACATTTTTCTACTTCAGACATATTTAGCATTTCATTTTAAATGTTATAAAATTTAAATGTAAGAAATCAGTATTAATAAAGCCATTTCAGTATTAGTCAAAATAAATTAATTTTATTTTTAAATTTTAATTTTATTCCTGTATTATAGTCACTATAAAGAAAAAAAACAGGACTAAAGGCTAGCCTACAAAATTCAGTGCCACTATAAACTGAGGTAGATTTTATTTCAATCTAACCAGCTTTCCTGATTTTGTGTCAAATTAAACTAATACAATTCTTTGAATTCAAGAAGGTTAGATTATACCATCTCCAAAAGATCTTTTATATTTTAAATCCCAAGGACCTGCAAAATTTTTACATTTTGCAGCCAAAGATGGAGAAGCTCTATACAGTCAGCAAAAACAAGCAATGTATATGTAATTTAACATATACATTTAGTCATATCTTTATTTCACTGTTGAATTTGAAAGTCCAGGAGAGACTTCAAGTGTCTGTTCTAGCACTTCCAACTCCAGTGGAAGTTGCCACGCAAGTAATAAAACAGAACAAAATGAAAATTAACAACTCTTAGATTCCTCAGAGAGCTGAGGTCCCAGAGCAACTTCTGCCCCACCTGCCAAACTGGAGACAGACAGATACTATGAACCATAAATCACCAGAGCCATAAACAGAAACTGCCACAGGAATCAGTACAAGGGTAGGAAAATCTGAACTGTAATTAGTGAATCTCTGGAGGCTAATTTTGGACAAGTATAAAGATTAACAACTCTAGGGGGACCCAGTTTTGGAGGGTACACCTACACTTATGTGAGTTTTACCTGTAGGACCTCTATCAGATTCTCATAGTAAATCAAAATAATCAACTAAGATGATATAAAATAGTCCAAATATATATACAAAGGATGATAAAGAGTAAGGTCCAAGAAAATTGGGGAGTCAAGATATATTATCAGAATAGATTTTTTAAAACCCAGCCATATACTATTTACAGAAATATACCTAATGCATACAGATATAGATAGGTTGAATGTAAATGTAGAGAATTAGACTTATCAAGAAAATATTAGCCAAAAGAGAGATGTAGTAGCTATAGTAATGTGAGACAGTAGATTTAAGTAGTTTAAAACAGCATGCCTTACTGAGGACAAAAAAAGTCAGTAAGTATTTTAAAAATTCACCAAGAACACGTAACAATTCTAAATACGTATGAGCCTAATGAAATATTCCCTAAATATCTAACACAATATGTGTTAAACTAGTAAAATATATACAGAAAATGACAAATCCATTATTGTGGTAAGTGTAATTATTGACAGGTCTTACTGAGCCAAAACCAAATACATAAATAAAATACAAATACAGATAATCTGAACACAAAATAAGACTGAACTAATAGACATCTAGAATCCTGTATGCAACAATTAAAAGAATACACATTTATCTAAAGTTCAATTAGAACATTTACAAGCTGATTATGATTTAGAAAATGAAGCAAGCCTTAAATGATTTTAAAGTGCTCATAATCTACTGGTAAAGGTGAAATAAACTACTAAGAAACACTGAAATAAGTCCTGTCATAAAAGTGTTTATAAAGTGTTTTGGTAAAGACTGAAATATACTATCTGAAACAGATTAACTACACACAGAATTAATATCTGGAATATATGAAGAACTTCTAAGAAAAAAATCAACAACCCAGCAAAACCACAAAACCACAAACAGGTAACATTTTACCTTCATTAGGCCAAAAAATATGCAAAAGAAAATGAAAAAACATAACGTGAGAAAGAAAGGAAGAAGAAAGGTAAAGTGTACAGGAAGAAGAAATTTTCATAATTTACTATAGTATATCTGGTACAACCACTTGGCAGAGAAACTTCAAAACCTCACAGTATAAAGTTATGACGCATATACTCAACCGAGCAACTCCTCTAGAATCACAGAGACGTGTTCACAGATGTAGCCTGGGCATCATTTCTAACATAACGTGCAGCAAAATTTCTAAAAAACTGAAAACAACCTAAATGTTCTCTGATAGAAGTATTGATAAATGAATTGAGGCACATTCTTTCCTACAAACTACTTGTACTACAAGAATGAGTTACATAGACAAATGTCTGAAACACTACATTGAGTGAAACAGCAAGTGCAGATGAGACTGCTATTATGTAAGATTTTTAAATTGTGCTGAAATAATAATAGTATGCTTAAATAATAAAGAAAATATAAATTAAATCCATTATGCAAGGTTCCTTTGGGGAAGAAAAGAAGAATGAGACTTGCAAAAATTACAAAGGAAGTACACTTCTAATTTTCTTCTTTTATAAGGGAAGGTAGCTGCAGCAAATATGTCAGAATCGACCTACATTACTTCTGGAAAAGTAACAGTGTTTGAGGTATTGTTCTCTGTATTCTGCCTTAAAATAATTTTTCAACTCATTTTTTTTTAATGTATAAGAGGATGTCTGCCTCTAAATGGAGTGACTGGTGGAAGAACAAAGAACTGAGATCAACTATAAAAAACAGTGAAATATACCGAATACCTGTTCTAAGACATCAGTAAGCTGCTGAAGCAAGAAGGACTGAAGATGCCAAAACTCTAGAGGGATGAAAGACTTCACTTCCAGTTAGAAGCTCCTGGTGAAACTGTGTTTGTCCTTCTTGTCCTTCTAATACTTCTTTTAAATAAGTAAACTTCATATTAAAATATAACATAAAGGAAAACCCACAAACCCTAAGTGTGTGGCTCACTGAATTTTGGGGGAAAAAAAAAGAATATGGCCTTATATTTAGCATAATCCAGAAACTCTCTTTGTCCTGTCTCCCAGTCATTATCACCTTGTCTCATGTAAGGTCAGAAACCCGGCCTCTAGCACCACAGATTAATTACACCTGTTGTTGAATTGTTTTATGAATAGCTTGTGTTTCTTTGTGCTCTCCTGGGATGATTTTTGCAATAAAACGCACAGGGCCAACAGAGTATCCATCTGAAAAGTGGCAAATTTTGACCCCTACACCTCAAACCACATAAAAACCAAGTTCCAAATGAACAGTAGATCTAAAACCCAAAAGCCTATTTACAAGAGGAATATGTATAAATATATACGTATATACACACACATAGACTGTGTTCTATCCACACAATGGAATATTATATATCAATGAAAATTTACTAAGTGTATCACCATGCAACAATAACAGTGAAGAATTTCACGAACATAATGCTGCACAAAGAACGCATGCTGTTCCAATGATATGAAGTGTGACATTTATCTTATGAGTTCAAAAACTCTAGTAACTCAAAACTCTTGATCCGTGGAAGAAAAGCAGTAACAAACCTAGACACTGTTAAAAAGCAGAAACATTACTTTGCCTACAAAGGTCCATATAGTCAAAGTCATGGTTTTTCCAGCAGTCACATAAGGATGTGACTACTGTATGTAGCACAGAATCAAAGGGCAAAAAGATATACTGAAAAATGAACTCCCCAGGTCAGTAGGTGTCCAATATGCTACTGCAGAAGAGGGGAGAAATAACTCCAGAAAGAATGAAGAGACTGAGCCAAAGCAAAAACAATGCCCAGCTGTGGATGTGACTGGTGATGGAGGTAAAGTCTGATGCTGTTAAGAACAATACTGCATAGGAACCTGGAATGTTAGGTCCACAAATCAAGGTAAATTGGAAACGGTCAAACAGGAGATGGTAAGAGTGACCATCGACATTTTAGGAATCAGTGAACTAAAATGGACAAGAAAAGGTGAATTTAACTCAATGACCATTTTATCTACTGTGAGCAAGAATCCCTTAGAAGAAATAGAGTAGCCTTAATAGTCAACAAGAGAGTCCAAAATGCAGTACTTGGGTGCAATCTCAAAAACAACAGAATGATCTCTGTTCATTTCCAGGACAGGGAAGCCTAGTGTGCTGTAGTCCTCGGGGTTGCGAAGAGTGGTACACGAATAAGCAACTGAGCTGAAACCTACACAATGGATGGTACCAGTGGAACTGCAGTGATTTTACTTTCCTATGTTGCTTATCTATGTTTCTATAATTAACAAAACGATTTCTATAATAATAATAAAAAAGTTACTTTAAAGCATATGATGGAAAGTCAGAAATTTTGGTAACTAAATTTTTTTAATGTAGTCTAGAAATAAAAATATTTAGACTTTAAATTAAAACACCATTCTATTCCATACTTTTTTTAAAAAATTTACATCTATTAAAATAGATAAGTTAAAATTTTCATTTACCTGTCGGTTCCTTTCATCCATTATGCGTGTGATTTGTATTTTCTTCCGCCCCATTTTCAGTCACCTTTCCTTCGTTATAATCCAAATATTTAAATCAAAAATTGATTTTCTTTAATACCCTAATGCATGGTACACAGCTTCTATTACTTCAGCTTCTAGTTTGAAGGCCACAGCCAAAATTTTCTGTAAGATCTGAAAGAAAACACAAATTAGAAAATTTACGTTCTGTAGCACATCATGCAAATGTTATACAAATTTTAAACCTGCCTTTGACTATATTATTAGTTGAAATTTTTCACTACATAAAATCAGTAAACAAGTTGAAATCTTGTTAATTTTACCACTAAAATATCTCCTGAACTTTTTCATGCCCTTAATTCTGGCTAAAACAATATAATTATAACAATTATAACCTTTAAGTTTTTCCTTAATGCATATAATAACAGCAAATATCCTTAATGGCTTTTGATGGCTCCCATGTCAAAGGATGAACTCATAAATCTACATTGTAGCCCCAATCTGCTTTTACAAATTCTTCCTGCAAACTGCCCCAGCCACTAACAAAATTACTATTTGTCAATCCACAGAGACATTATATGCTTTCATAATAATACATACCTAAATGAAACTATTCCTTTAGCCATTTAATTAACTTTTCCTCATCAATCAAGATTCAGTTCAAATGTCATCACCCTGGATGAATAAAAGGCCAATAGCCCTTGGGAGAATAAACCACAGTATCTTATTTTGTACATAAGTTCCAAAATCATTTACCTCTCAGACTGTGAATCTTTCAAGAATAACAATTACCCCCCCACCACTTATCTCTACAGTAGAATGACTGGCAATGATATAGTTTGTCGTGCTCTGAACAATAGTTTCATCAAAACCACAATGCTATTAAAACTTAAGTAATCAAATATTTACAGAGAGATGGGGGACAAATCTTAAAACACAGTAATAAATTTTCAGGGGAATCTTTTGAAGTATTTTTTAACACTGTACATGTAACTCTATAGAACTTTAACTGTACCGTGCAAATCCAGTGTTTGATTAAATTTGGCTTTTGCTCAAAAGCGGTGAGACTTCAATTTTTATTCATTATTATCTCAGCATTTCTTACATTTCTTCCCTTATTCATCCTGTTATTTCATTTATACATATATTGATAACCTATTAATAACTAATAACCTATGCAAAACAGGTACTTTGAAATACTGAACGAGGTACCTATGATAAAATAGTCAAGCAAAAAGGCAAAATTTCCAACTTCACAGTTCAGAGTCTAGTAGGGGCAAACAGACATTAGTCAAACCATCATACAAATGAGTACGTATAAAAACTCATTTCTCTGACCTAAATTCATGGTCAGGGCAGGCTTCACTGAGAACTGCTTCATACTCAAACCTGAGTATGCAGGTGTTTATACCAGACAGAGAATAGTATGTGCAAAAACTCTGTGCTAAGAAAGAGCAAGAAATATAAGAGGAACTGAAGGATGGTTAGTCACTTGTACGAATCAATCAAACAAGTAGCTGTGCTGTAGAATGTCTGTTTATTAACAGACTGTAATATAAACCACAGAAGTTGGCTTATTCCAAATCATGTTCCCTAACAGATGACAGTGCACCCAATTCCCATTATGAAAACTTGCACTGTAGCAAGCAAGACAAATATTCACACATTTCACCACTGAGATAAATACGTTAAATTCTATAAGGTATATACACTGTATTATCCTGTATGATCTGTAAAATTCTAAACATATTGAGCATTTTGCTTTTGACAATGGTAGAGTAGGTTGCTTTAAACCAGTATGGCCCTGAGAATCACTAGAAAAGCAGAGCAAAAAGTAATCTGTTTAAAACCGAAGAACTTTCAAGACAGTGAGAATTTGCACAGAAATTCTTCTGAGACCTAGATGAAACCGGTGGGACCAGACTTAAGACTTATTGATTCTTAAAACATCAGCTCAGAGTCTGAGAAGCTAAGCAGAGCTTTCAACAGTTCTTTTGCACAGGGGCATAAAAATTCAATTCAGGGTCTAGTTAGGAGGAATAGCTTCAGTAAACACATTGGGAAACTGGAGAGACTCCAGGGGACTATACCATATTTTATAAAGGTAAACCAGAAAGAGAACAGGCCACACAAGGAAAGAAGTATAGCTTCAAATCATTTCAACCTGACCATATTAAGGTAATGCAGGCTACACCTAGTTATCATTGGCCTAGCTGCATACCAATAAAATCTTTCCAAAACATTTTGGCAAAAGTAAATCTTATCAGCAGAAAGACCCCAAACTTAAATTATCTTATCATTATTCATATAAAAGTCTAAAGAAACAAACCCAATCAAGATCTGACTGAAAACCAAGATTTTAAAATAGCACTAGAAATAGACCCATAGTAGACCCAGAAAATGGTGCTAGCAGAAAACAGTTTCAATACACTACTGACCAGAGACATACTAACACATCTTGTGTCACCTGGATGCTACTGACTGGAGACGCTGCAATATTCATATATAACAAATCACCAACCACGGGGGTTAGTTTCTGCAAAAATCTCTCAGTCAACAATGTCATAAACTAAGCTACTTTAATGTGTTAAAAGGAGTTTGTTTGTTAAGAATTTTAAACAATGCTTAAAAACATGGAAAACAGAAAACTGAAAAATACAGTTTTAAAAACAGAAATTAAGAAATTGATAGATGACTTTAATATTAGGTTAGAAACAACTGGAGAAAGAATGATCCAGAAAACAGAAAAGAAGAACATACTTACCCTGAGGCCCAAAAAGACACAAAAATGGGAAATACGGAAAAGTATGAAAACATATGACACATGAAGAAAAGGTCCAAAATACACATAACTACAATCCAGAAAGAAGGTAACCACATACGAGGGAGAAAAAATACATAAGGGCCTGATAGTTTAAAACTCCAAAAAACAAAACAAAACTGAACGATGACATCAAGCCAGATTCAAGATCTAAACTCCCAAGCATAACAAATACAAAGAAAACCACACTTAGGCAAATCAAAGTAAAGGGGGAAGGTGGAGGGAAGGACAGAAACAAAGAGACAGAAACAGCCACAAAAGATCTAAAAAGCAGCCAGAATAAATTAAAGAATATTAACTCTAAGATTAACAGTAAGATATAGCTGGCTTTTAATAAATAATGGAAGCCAGAGGACAACAAAATGATATCCTCAAAGTGCTGGGAACAGGAGAAATGTCAAAACAGAATTCTGTATGTGAAAAAATACCCTTCAGAAATGAAAACAAAATAGAGACATGTATAGTCAACAGAATCAGAGAATCTGTCACCAGGAAGCACTCAAGAGACTTCTTCAGGTAGGAGGAAAAGAGGGCTTCCAGATGCAGCCTGCATATACACCAACAAATGAAATACAATAAACAGGGTAAATCTGTAACTCTAAAAGAATACTGACTAAACAGAATAATGACAGTGTTTTGTGGAATCTAAAATATTACAATGTACAACAATAACACTACATAATTTGGAGGGGTAGTACTGATAAGCTAAAGTGTTCTAAAACCTTTCAATGACTAGGAAATGGAAAAAGTTCTCATTTACTTCAAATTTCAGAACATGAAAGATGTATGGGGTAATCTCTGGGATAATGACGGGGAGGTCAATTAGACTATATATAGTTGTTCCTTGGTATCTGTTCCAGGAACCTCAGATCAGTTGCTCAGTTGTCTCTGACACTTTGCGACCCCATGAACCACAGCACGCCAGGCCATCCTGTCCATCCCAAATCGCAGAGTTTACCCAAACTCCTGTCCATCGAGTCGGTGATGCCATCCAGCCATCTCATCCTCTGTTGTCCCCTTTTGCTCCTGCCCCCAATCCCTCCCAGCATCAAAGTCTTTTCCAATGAGTCAACTCTCCGCATGAGGTGGCCAAAGAATGGGAGTTTCAGCTTTAGCATCAGTCCTTCCAAAGAACACGCAGGACAGATCTCCTATAGGATGGACTGGTTTGACCTCCTTGCAGTCCAAGGGACTCTCAAGAGTCTTCTCTAATACCACAGTTCAAAAGCATCAATTCTTCAGTGCTCAGCTTTCTTCCAAGTCCAGCTCTCACATCCATACATGACCACTGGAAAAACCATAGCCTTGACTAGACAGACCTTTGTTGGCAAAGGAATGTCTCTGCTTTTGAATATGCTATCTAGCTTGGTCATAACTATCCTTTCAAGGAGTAAGCATCTTTTAATTTCATGGCTGCAGTCACCATCTGCAGTGATTTTGGAGCCCCCAAAAATACAGTCTGACACAGTTTCCACCGTTTTCCCATCTATTTCCCATGAAATGATGGGACCAGGTGCCATAATCTTAGTTTTCTGAATGTTGAGCTTTAAGCCAACTTTTTCACTCTCCTTTTTCACTTTCATCAAGAGGCTTTTTTAGTTCCTCTTCACTTTCTGCCATAAGGGTGGTATCATCTGCATATCTGAGGTTATTGATATTTCTCCCAGCAATCTTGATTCCAGCTTGTGCTTCTTCCAGCCCAGCGTTTCTCATGATGTACTCTGAATATAAGTTCAATAAGCAGGGTGACAATATACAGCCTTGACGTATTCCTTTTCCTATTTCGAACCAGTCTGTTGCTCCATGTCCAGTTCTAACTGTTGCTTCCTTACCTGCATACAGGTTTCTCAAGAGGCAGGTCAGGTGGTCTGGTATTCCCATCTCTTTCAGAATTTTCCAAATAGTCAAAGTCTTTGGCATAGTCAATAAAGGAGAAACAGATGCTTTTCTCGAACTCTCTTGCTTTTTTGATGATCCAGCAGATGTTGGCAATTTGATCTCTGGTTCCTCTGCCTTTTCTAAAACAAGCTTGAACATCTGGAAGTACACGGTTCACGTATTGCTGAAGCCTGGGCTTGGAGAAATTTGAGCATTACTTCACTAGCATGTGAGATGGGTGCAATTGTGTGGTAGTTTGAGCATTCTTTGGCATTGCCTTTCTTTAGGATTGAAATGAAAACTGACCTTTGCCAGTCCTGTGGCCACTGCTGAGTTTTCCAAATTTGCTGGCATACTGAGTGCAGCACTTTCACAGCATCATCTTTCAGGATTTGAAATAGCTCAACTAGAACTCCATCACCTCCACTAGCTTTGTTCATTGTGATGCTTTCTAAGGGCCACTTGACTTCACATTCCAAGATGTCTGGCTCTAGATGAGTGATCACACCATCGTGATTATCCAGGTCATGAAGATTTTTTTTTATACATTTCTCCTGTGTATTCTTGGCACCTCTTCGTAATATCTTCTGCTTCTGTTAGGTCCATACCATTTCTGTCCTTTATCAAGCCCATCTTTGCATGAAATGTTCCCTTGGTATCTCTAATTTTCTTGAAGAGATCTCTAGTCTTTCCCATTCTGTTCTTTTCCTCTATTTCTTTGCATAGATCGCTGAGGAAGGCTTTCTTATCTCTTCTTGCTATTCTTTGGAACTCTGCATTCAGATGCTTATACCATTCCTTTCTCCTTTGCTTTTTGCTTCTCTTCTTTTCACAGCTATTTGTAAGGCCTCCCCAGACAGCCATTTTGCTTTTTTGCATTTCTTTTCCATGGGGATGGTCTTGCTCTCCTGTACAATGTCACAAACCTCATTCCATCGTTCATCAGGCACTCTATCTATCAGATCTAGGCCCTTAAATCTATTTCTCACGTCCACTGTATAATTATAAGAGATTTGATTTAGGTCATACCTCAATGGTCTAGTGGTTTTCCCTACTTTCTTCAATTTAATTCTGAATTTGGCAATAAAAAGTTCATGATCTGAAACACAGTCAGCTCCTGGTCTTATTTTTTGCTGACTGTATAGAACTTCTCCATCTTTGGCTGCAAAGAATATAATCAGTTGTTGGTGTTGACCATCTGGTAATGTCCATGTGTAGAGTCTTCTCTTGTGTTGTTGAAAGAGGGTATTTGCTATGACCAGTGTGTTCTCTTGGCAAACTCTATTAGCCTTTGCCCTGCTTCAGTCTGTATGCCAAGGCCAAATTTGCCCATTACCCCAGGTGTTTCTTGATATCCTACTTTTACATTCCAGTCCCCTATTATGAAAAGGACATCTCTTTTGGGTGTTAGTTCTAAAAGGTCTTGTAGGTCTTCATAGAACCGTTCAGCTTCTTCAGCATTACTGGTTGGGGCATAGGCTTGGATTACTGTGATATTGACTGGTTTGCCTTGGAAATGAACAGAGATCATTCTGTCGTTTTTGAGACTGCATCAAAGTACTGCATTTTGGACTCTTTTGTTGACCATGATGGCTACTCCATTTCTTCTAAGGGATTTCTGCTCACCGTAGTAGATATAATGGTCATCTGAGTTAAATTCACCCATTCCAGTCCATTTTATTTAAGGATGCTAAAGTCCCTTAATCCGGGTTCAATCCCTGGGTCAGGAAGATCCCCTGGAGAAGGAAATGGCAACCCACTCCAGAATTCTTGCCTGGAAAATCCCATGGACTGAGGAGCCTGGGAGGCTACAGTCCACTGGGTCACAAAGAGCTGGACACGACTGAGTGACTTCAATGGCATAGCATTTGCATATAAAAACCACATATTGTCTCATACACTGTAAGTCATTCTTATTTTACTTATAATACCTAATAAATGTATAAATGCTATTAAATATTTTCTTGCATGTGGTAAATTCAAGTTTTGCTCTGAGGATTTTTCTAGAATTTTTTCTGGGATATTTTCAATCCATAGTTGATTGAATCCACAGTTACAAAGTCCGTGGATATGAAGGGCTAACTGTATAGCTAAAAAAGCTATTAATAACAGAGGGGGGAAAAGATCAATAAATAATCCAGATTAGATTTTAAAAAACCTAATTATAAGGTGATTATAGAGAATACATCTAAAATATGGGATCATGGAAAGAACAAGCATAAATAAAGATATATTTTGTACTATACAAACCATAAGAAAGCTTGTGGGGCTATACTTTATAGCAGAAAACTTTAATGCATGAGAAAGAGGGTAAAGATATAGTGGAATACTTCATTATAATAATTGTTCAATTTACCAGGAAGGCACTACAATTCCAAATTTGAATGTACCTAATAACACCAAACTTCCCTGGTGGCTCAGACGGTAAAGCATCTGTCTACAATGCGGGAGACCTGGGTTCGATCCCTGGGTCAGGAAGATCCACTGGAAATGGCAATCCACTCCAGTACTATTGGCTGGAAAATCCCATGGACAGAGGAGCCTTGTAGGCTACAGTCCATGGGGTTGCAAAGAGTCAGACATGACTGAGCAACTTCACTTTCACTTTCAATTACCACCAAAAGTCAGGTATCTTTTCCTGAAACGCAGATATTATTTGCAAAATCCTTATCAGAAGCTTGTTTTTTCCACTTTAAACATGAAAAACCGTATTAACATATCAACTAATACTCCCCAATCACTTCTCTTTTAATTTTGGGCTTCCCTAGTAGCTCAGATGGTAAAGCATCTGCCTGCAATGCAGGAGACCTCGGTTTGATCCCGGGGTCAGGCAGATCCCCTAGTAAAGGAAATGGCAATCCACTCTAGTATTCTTGCCTGGAGAATCCCATGCACAGAAGAGCCTGGTGGGCTACAATCCATGGGGTCACATAAAGTTGGACATGACTGAGTGCCTAACACACACAAATATATAAAATATCCATTTATCATAGTAAATTATCATGGTTATGATGTAAAATGCACATTATATGACGTCACATGCAGTAACTTTGCTTTCCTTCTATACAATTTAACATTTTCTCAACATGTTTGGTGCATTCTACAAATCTAAGCAATATCAAGGGCCAAATATGAAAGGCAACTAGAAATTTATTCAAGATAAACACACATGGCAGATAATAGCTCAAAGACTTACCATGCTAAGCCTTGCTTAATTCTGCCATACTATCTTTTTTACTTCCAGCAATATTAGAGATGCACAATCCTTTTGTTTTGTTGTTGTTCAGTTGCTAAGTCGTGTCTGACTCTGTGACCCCATGGACCACAGCACACCAGGCTTCCCTATCCTTCACTATCTCCCGGAGTTGGCTCAAACTCATGTTCATTGACTTGGTGATGCTATCCAACCATCTCATCCTCTGTCATCCCCTTCTCCTTCTGGTAACACTCAGCAGATGCTTCAAAATGTCTACAAGTGCTTCTAATATTTAAGAAATTTCATTTGGAGAGTAATTTGTGACCTTCCTCACAGACTAATTTGTTAAAATATTGCATTAAATTTTATAGATGTAAAAAACATTTTTTCCTAAATAAACTAATAAACAAGGGTAAGTTATATAAAGTCAACATGAATAGAACTACGTGAAGTCGACAATTCTAACAAGTGCATTTTAACACAGCTTTCTCAGTAATTAAAGGAACAAGTATGCCAAAACAAGAACAAGCAGACCGGAAGACACAGGAAAAGACTTGCACTTTACAACAAACAACCTGACATATACAAAATAGACCCAACAAGTGCAGAAAATAACATTCTTGGTAAATGCATAAAAAACATTTACCAAAAGTGACCACAAGCTGGAGCAAAACTAGGTGTTAATAAATTTCAAAGGATAGGCATGTCTGTAATCTCAGACAAATTAAGATATGAATTAATAACAATATAAGAAAATCCTTATATACGTGAACATTAAACAATAAACCTCTAAACAGCCCATGAGTAAAAGGAAAAGTCATAGGGAGAGCTAAAACAAATTTTTAATGGAATGTTTTTAAAACACTTACTATCAAAATGTGTAGGACACAGCTGAAACTGTTCTTAAGAAGAAAATCTTTAGCTCTAAAATACATATTCAGTAGAAAGGCCAAAAACCACTGTTCTAAGTAACAATCTGAAAGAGGTACAAAAAACAAAACTAAACTAAACTAAACTGAACTCCAAAACAGAATAAATGATAAAGTAAAGGTAAGAGCTGGATCATGAAAAAAGCAAGAGAGTTCCAGAAAAACATCTATTTCTGCTTTATTGACTATGCCAAAGCCTTTGACTGTGTGGATCACAATAAACTGTGGACAATTCTGAAAGAGATGGGAATACCATCTCTGACCTGCCTCTTGAGAAGCCTATATGCAGGTCAGGAAGCAACAGTTAGAACTGGACATGGAACAACAGACTGGTTCCAAATAGGAAAAGGAGTACATCAATATACAAGGCTGTATACTGTCACCCTGCTTCTTTAACTTCTATGCAGAGTACATCATGAGAAACGCTGGGCTGGAAGAAGCACAAGCTGGAATCAAGATTGCCGGGAGAAATATCAATAACCTCAGATATGCAGATGACACTACCCTTATGGCAGAAATTGAAGAGGAACTAAAGAGCCTTTTGAAAGTGAAAGAGGAGAGAGAAAAGTTGGCTTAAAGCATCTGGTCCCATCACTTCACGGTGGGGAAACAGTGGAAACAGTGGCTGACTTTATATTTTGAGGCTCCAAAATCACTGCAGATGGTGACTGCAGCCATAAAATTAAAAGATGCTTACTCCTTGGAAGGAAAGTTATGACCAATCTAGATAGCCTATTCAAAAGCAGAGACATTACGTTGCCAACAAAGGTCCGTCTAGTCAAGGCTATGGTTTTTCCAGTGGTCATGTATGGTTTGAGAGTTGGACCGTGAAGAAAGCTAAGCACCAAAGAATTGATGCTTTTGAACTGTGGTATTAGAGAAGACTCTTGAGAGTCCCTTGGACTGCAAGGAGACCCAACCATTCCTTTCTAAAGGATATCAGTCCTGGGTGTTCACTGGAAGGACTGATGCTGAAGCTAAAACTCCAACACTTTGGCCACCTCATGTGAAGAGTTGACTCATTGGAAAAGACCGTGATGCTGGGAGGGATTGGGGGCAGGAGGAGAGGGGATGACAGAGGATGAGATGGCTGGATGGCATCATCGACTTGATGGACATGAGTTTGGATAAACTCCGGGATTTGGTGATGGACAGGGAGGCCTGGCGTGCTGCGATTCATGGGGTCACCAAGAGTCAGACATGACTGAGAGACTGAACTGAACTGAACTGAACTGAAAGATAAGAGCAAAGAGTAACAAAACAGAAAATAAACATACAACACAGAGCACCGAAGCCAAAAGTTAGTTATTTGAAAAACTAGTATTAATTGATAAACTTCTGAAAAGAGTAATAGAGGAAAAAAGGAAGCAATCCAAAACCTATCTGGTCCCAGAAGTCTTACATAAAGAAACGTAGACTGTCCTGCTGCTGCCACTAAGTCGCTTCAGTCGTGTCCGACTCTGTGCGACCCCATGGATGGCAGCCTACCAGGCTCCCCCGTCCCTGGGATTCTCCAGGCAAGAACACTGGAGTGGGCTGCCATTTCCTTCTCCAATGCATGAAAGTGAAAAGTGAAAGTGAAGTCGCTCAGTCGTGTCCAACTCTTAGCGACCCCATGGCCTATACATACATTTATCACATGAAGATTGATACAAACAATAAAAATGTGACAGTACAGTAAATTATGTATTATGAAATTAAATTGGCACGTATAACTCTAACACTACCTGCTGTTATGTCCAGCTCACACACTTGAATAACCTAATTCCAACAATCTTTTGATCCCACTAGGTCCTACAATTTATTAAGCTTATCACATTTCAGTGTCCCTCACCCACTTTATGTGGATACAGCTCCTTACCCAGTTTAATTTTCATACATTCTTACTCCTTTGGCTCTGACTATCCCTCCTATGTCTATATTTCCTGGGGAAAAACCCACCCCTGCCAAGGATGGCTTACTCCCATGTAGCTGAATATTGCTGAAAAACAACCAACCATGCTAATTATAATTACTCTGACTAAATTCATGATCATGAACCTCAAAGCTTAAATACTCCCTTCATACTGCCTAGCTATCTTCTATTTCCCAATTTCCTAGCTGATTATTTAATACCATATTATATCTCCTCACATCTACAACACTCATCCTTAACCTTCACTTTCAGGTGACGACTTTGCTACCTACTCTACTGACAGGAACAACAACAAAAAAAAGCGCGATCAGAAGAGAAGCTCTTCAAATTCTTGCTCTCACAACTATCAACCCACCAGAATCTATCTCATATACTCTGCCTTCCTTCTTTTTAAAATCTTGGCTCAAACAATTCTTTTCTTTCCTTCAACGTCACTTTTTTCTTCCATACTGAAGAGTTCCCAGTGGCAAAAAAATAAAAGATGCTATTATTTCACTTACCTAAAACAAAACACAGAATACAAAAAATCTTGATCCTGAGAAACATTTAAAATACATTAAATGATAAATTAATGTTTGCTGATTGTCAGAAGTTCCAATTCTGTAAAGATGTCAATTCTCCCCAAATTAAGACTCCACGCACTCCCAGTCAAAATACTAGCAGGTTTCTTTTACCATATGCAGGAACTGACAATATTAATCTAAAATTCACTTGGAAATACAAAGTTATAAGAATAGTGAAGGCTACCTTGATGGATAAAGCTTGAAGACTCACATATCATCATTTACTACAGTGGTCCCCAACCCCCAGGTCACAGACTGCTACTAGTCTGTGGCCTGTTAGGAACTGGGCTGCACAACAGGAGGTGAGTGGAGAGGAAGCAAGTGAAGCTTCATCTGTATTCATGGCCACTCTTCACTGCTCGCATTAGCACCAAGCTCTGCCTCCTGTCAAGATAGGAAGCAGCATTAGCTTCTCATAGGAGAGCAAACCCTACTGTGAACTGTGCATACAAGGGATTTAGGCTGTGCACTCCTTATGAGAATCTAAAGCCTGATGATCTGAGGTGGAGCTGAGGCACTGCAGAGGGACTGCAAATACAGATTATTAGCAGACAGGTTTGACTGCAGAGTCATAATAAATCAACTTCTTGCAGATTCATACCAAAACCCAATCAGTGAGTGACAAGTGACAATCAAGCTGCACCTGGTGGCAGGCTATATCGTGGCAAGTGAGTTGATGTACTTCCATTGTACAGCTGCATCTGGGGCCAGGCTTTAAGGCAGAATCCGATATTACTTTACTCTGCACATGGCCTGCCCATTATTTTATTTACCTCTTCCATCTGCATCTCTTTCCTGCACTGCACACTTGTCTCAGTCATAGTTTTGGTAAGCCCACAAGCTAATCCTAGCCAAAATGAGTAAAAAAAAAAAAAAAAAATCACTGGAAAGCCTCTTTGCAAAGGGGGGAAGATCCAGTGATGAGACAGCAGAAGATTCTAAGACTGTTAACAAAACAAAAACTGCATTTAAAAGGAAATACCAAGAGTCCTACTTAAATTAGGGTTTCATTGCAACAGGTGATTCACATTCTCCAAGCCTGCTTTGCACAGTATGTGGCAACGGGCTACATAACAAAGCCATGAAACATTCCAAACTCTGCCTGCTGGAAAACAAGCACCCTGCATTAAGACAAGTCTTTAGAATTTTTCAAAAGAAAAACCTGTGAACACAAAGAACAGGAACAATCATTGAAGGCCACCACTTCTTCAAATGTGTCTGCATTAAGAGCATCATTTTTAATGGTTTAATCTCATTGCCAAAGCTAAGAAGCCCCTTACTATCGGTGAAGAGTTGATCCTGCCTGCTGATAAGGACATCCATTGTGAACTTTCAGCAGAGGCTGCAGTTCAAAAGATGAAATGTGTTCTTTTTTTTGACTAGCACCAAAACTAGACAAACTGATGAAACAGCAAAGAATACTGAGGCACAGTTGTCAGGGAGGGTTAATGAGTCACGGGGTACTCAACTGAGGTTGACAAGTCTACTAGTGTTGACAGCAAGACAATAATGGTTGTTTTCATGCAATACATTCTTCAGGAGGATGTGCACAGGGATATATTATGTGTGCTTTTGTTGCCAACCAACACCACAGGTGCAAGTCTTTGAATGACTACATATCAGGAAAACAGAACTGGTCATTTTTATCGGTATTTATATGGATGGAGCAGCTACCATGAATGGACGGCTTTATGGTTTCACTAGTCAGTTCAAAGAGGTTGCTTGCAAATGTGAGTCTACACACTATGTCATCCATAGAGAAATGCTGGCTAGCCAAAAAATGCCACCTGAACTTAACAGTGTTTTGTAGGATGTGATTAAAATTATCAATCACATTAAAGTACATGGCCTTAACTTACATCTGTTCACATAACTGTGTGAGGAGATGAATACAGAACACATATGTCTTCTCTTATACACAGATAGCTTTCTAAAGGTAGATTACTGGCTAGAGTTCTCGAGTTATGAGAGCTGCTCTAAGATTTCTTTTGGAAAAATAGTCACCACTAGCAACACACTTCAGTGACACAGAATGGGTCGCAAACCTTGCTTACTTGTGTGACATATTAAACCTGCTCAATGAACTCAATCTGTCACTTCAGGGGAGAAAGAAGACTGTTCAAGTCAGCAGAAAAAATGGCTGTGTTTGAAGTCAAACTGGAATTATGGGTCAATGAGTGAACATTGGGGTTTTTGACATATTTCAAATATTAGCAGAGATTTTGAAAGAGACTGAGTCAGGGTCTTCTTTCTCCCAGCTGGTGCATGATCACCTGTGTCAGCTTTCAAGAGTCAGAGGATTCATTATTCCCAACCACAAAAGACCTCTGAACTGGGAAGGAACGGACCCAAGACCCTTTTGTGAATAAGCCAGATGAATCGACTTTGTCTGTGCTAGAAGAGTATCAACTGCTTGATGCTGCAGATGATGGCGGCCGTTAAGGTATGTTTGAGACAACTTCAGATATCCGTATGTTCGGGATTAAAGTCAAGGCAGCATATCCTGCGACTGCCACAAAAGTACTGAAAAGCCTGCTTCCATTTCCAACATCCTCTCTTTGTGAAGCGGGGTTTTCTGCAGTGACAGCAACCAAAATGAGATTATGGAGACTGAATATACCATCACCCCAAGAAAGGACTGTCTAGTTGCAAGAAACCAAGCTCAGGGCTCCCACTGCGTCTGCATTACGTGATTTGTATAATTACTTCATTACATATCAAAATGTAATAATAAAAGAAAGAAAGTACACAGTAAATGCAATGAAACTGAATAATCCCAAAACCAACTCCCACCTCCTGGTCTGTGGAAAAACTGTCTTCCACAAAACCAGTCTGTGGTGTCAAGAAGGTCAGGCACCACTGATTCACCAGGCTTATTATAAAGCTGAAGTAATTAAGGTAGTGTGCCCCCAAACTGTTCTGAAAAGAAAACTCAAGGCTAATAGAAGAAAAGAAATAGTAAACATCAGAACAGAGTGAATAGAAAAAGAAGAGTAAAAAAAAAAAAAAAAACAATAAAACCAAAAATTGGTTTTGAAAAAAGGTTACCAAAAGGGACAAACCTTTAGCTAGATGGGTTTTGAAAGAAGACTCAAATAAAATATCAGAAATGGAAGTAGAGACAATATTACTTACCAGAAATAAATATGACAGTAGCAGACTACTGTAACAAAAGTATGCCAACAAATGGAATAATCTAGATAAAATCCACAAATTCCTAGAAACACAAAACCTAAATAGAATAAAGAAAGAAAAGCTGAATAGACCTACAACTAGTAAGAAGGCCAAATAAGTAATCAAAAATCTCCTAATAAAGAAAAGTACTCAACCTGATGGCTTAATGGGTGGGTTCTAACAAAGATTTAAAGAAGAACCAACACCAACCCTTCTTAGACTCTTCCTGAAAACTGAAGAGGAAGAAACATTTCCTAAGGTCAGCTTTGCCTGATAATAAACCAAAGACACTACAAGGAAAGTATAGATCCATATCCCTATGAACACTGATGCAAAAACCCTGAACAAAATGCCAGCAAATTAAATTCAGCAGCATAGTAAAAGGATTGAACACCAAGACGAAGTGGGATCTGTTGCTCGAATTCAAGAATAGTTCAACATACTAAAATTAATCAATGTGATATGCCACATTAAAAAAAATGAAGGGGAAAAATCACATAATCATCTCAATTGACGCAGAAAAAGGATTTGACAAAACACACTATCATTTTATGATTAAAAAAAATCCTACTACGAATAGAAAGAAACTACCTCAACATAATAAAAATATATAAGAGAAAGCTCCAACAGTTTACACCATACTCAATGCTGTAGGGCTGAAAGCTTTTCCTCTACATTCAGTAAGAGGACAAGGATAACGAACTTTGCTACTTCTATTCATTAATGTAGTAGTTCCAGCCAGAGCAAAACATCAAGAAAAACAAATAAAAAGCATCCAAACTGGAAAGGAAAAAGCCTAATTATCTGTTTGAAGACGACATGATCATATATGTAGAGTTCCCAAAAGATTACACAAAAAACCTTGCTCAATAAATTCATCAAAAAAGTAGAATACGAATCAAGACACAAAAATCAGCTGCATTTCTATACACTAACACTAAACAGTTTGAAATAAAAATCATTCCATGCACAATAGCATCAAAAAGAATAAACTATTCAGGAATAAACTTAGTCAAGGAAGTACACACTGAAAACTAAAAAAGACTGATAAAACAAAGAAAACAGACACAATTAAAAAAAATCCCACATTCACAGACTGAAAGGCTTAATTTTGTTAACATACCAATAATACCCAAAGTGATCTACAAATTCAACACAATCTCTATCAAAACCCCAATGATTTTTTTGGCAAAAATAGGAAAAATATTCCAAAAATTCATATGTAATATCAAGAAACAGCCAAAACAATATGAAAAGGAAGAAACTGGAAGTCATATTGGCTAACATCAAATTTTCCACAAAGCTACAATAATCAAGATAGTACAGTACTGGCGTAAGGACATACAGACCAAAGAAACAAAACAAAAAACCCATAAATAAATCCATGCATGCATGGTCCAACGTCAAAAAGTGTCAATGGATGCTATCAACAGAATAAAAACAGCAACCCACAGAATGGGAGGAAATAATTTTATATTACATATCTGATATGAGATTAATATATAGAATATGTAAAGAATCCTTAAAACTCCACCCAAAAAAGAGCCCATTTTAAAAACAGGCAAAGGACTTGAGTAGACAGTTGTTTAAACAAGATACACAAATGGCCAATAAGCACACGGAAAGATGTCCAACATCACTGATCTTTCAGCAAATGTGCATCATGAGATAACACTTCGCACCCATTTGGATAGCTATTTATCACACAAAAAACCAGTATTAAGGTAGATGTGGAAAAACTGGAACCCTTCTGCATTGTTTTGGGGAATCTGAAATGGTACAGTTGCTGTGAAAAACTGTATGGCTCTTACTAAAAAATTTAATATAGAATCACTACTGATCCAGCAATCCTACTTTGAGGTATATACACAACAGAATTGAAAGCAAGGACTTGAATGACATATCTGTACACTAATGTTCACAGGAGCATTATTCACAATAGTCAAAAGATAGAAACAACCGAAATGTCCACTGGAAGATGAACAAAGCAACTTAATGTGGTGTCTGCACACACACACACACACACACACACACACACACACACGGGAATCCTTTTCAGCCTTAAAAAAGGAAATCCTATCACATACTACAAGGATGAACCTTGAAAATATTACACTAAGTGAAATAAGCCAGCTGCAGAAAGACAAACACTGTGTAATTTCACTTATATGATATTCCCAGAGTAGTCAAATTCAGAGACAGAAAATAAAATGGTAGTTGCCAGAGATGGAAGGGATAAGGAACAGAAGAACAAATGAGGTGTTAGTGTTTAATAGATACAGCGTCAGTACCGGATGATGAAAGAGTTCTGGAGATGGACTGTGTTGATCACTGCTTAGCAATGCCACTGGACTGAAAACTTATGAATAGTTAATATGGTAAATACTGTGTTACGTTCACTCTTGCCTTCTGTCTGTCCACTTCCAATTTAACTTGAGCCACAAATCTAACATGATAGGTTCCTATGCAATACTGTTCTTTACAGCACTGGAATTTACTTCCACCACCAGTCACATCCACAGCTGGGCACTGTTTTTGCTTTGGCTCAGCCTCTTCGTTCCTTCTGGAGCTACTTCTCCACTCTTCTCCAGTACCATATTGGACACCTACCAACACGGGGGGTTCATCATTCAATACTGTTTTATCTGTTTGGCTTTTTATACTGCTCATGGGGTTCTCAAGGCAAGAATGCTGAAGTTGTTGTGATTCCATCCTCCAATGCACCACATTTGGTCAGAACTCTTTACCATGACCCGACCATCTTCAGTGACCCCACACGGTATGGCTCATATTTCACTGAGTTACACAAAGCTAGTGATCAATCTGGTCAGTTTTCTGTGATTGTGGTTTTCATTTTGTCTGCCCTCTGATGGGTGAGGATAAGAGGCTCGTGTAAACTTCCTGATGGGAGGGACTGGCTGTGGGGGAAACTGGGACTTGCTCTGCTGGGCAGGGCCATGCTCAGTAAATCTTTAATCCAATTTTCTGTTGATGGGTAGGGCTGTGCTACCTCCCTGTAGTTTAGCCTGAGGGCAAACTATGGTAAGAGTAATGGTGACCTCCTCCAAAAGGATTTATGCCAGCCTAAGTCATTTTTGTTAAAATCAGGAACTACATTCTTAAAAAGATTCGCCATAGGTAACTTGGAATATAATCTTTAAAAACTGTGAATCATTGTACTGTACACATGAAAATTATATAATACTTTAAATCAAATAAACCTCAGTAACAATGTTTTTAAAGATTTTTTAAAAATTCCCAGTATGGGCTCTGCCGTCTTAATTTAAGAGATATCATGGACTCTGGCACTCAGATTCAGACCAATTCATACTAACACTGATTACACATGTTCAGTCTTTTAAAATCAATTTACTATTTTAAAGAAATTTGTTGCTTAAGTAAATAAATATTTTAAGAGCATGGACTTGAAACAGAAGGTAATCTTTACTTTTTAAACCTGGCCTTTCTTGATACCAACTTTTTACTTCATCATAACATCCCATTTTGGTGATTCTGGTAAATCAATTATTTATTAATTTTTTCCAGAAGTTACTAAAATAAACTTTGTAATAAAAGTAACTATGTACAATCAACAACTGAATGTTTTTAATAGATAAACAGGTATCTATCAACAGAAAATCTCTAATGACTCATTACTTTGTTAAAAGAAGGGAATGTAAAAATTCAATTTTGGATTCATGTATCATATATTGAAAATGTCAAAAAGGAAGCTAGATATAAGACTCAGACCTTAGAGCAAAAAATATACTTTGGGGAGTCATGTGGGGAACAATGTGCTCACTTAAGGATAAAATGTAAAATGAACAGGGAGAGTGAAAGCCCCAAGGAAGATTTATTATTATTGTTGCAAATGAATAGTCCAAAACGATCCTCAAGACATAAGGCTTTAAACAAGTTGGCCAACATTTAAAAAAATTTTCAAAAAGAAATAAGACTTTTAATCTCCCTTGAAAAAACCATTCTACTTTTAAGAATTTATTCTAAGGAAATAGTAAGACAAAGACAAAAAATCTTTACATATATGGATGTTCATCCCAATGCAACCGAAGTAGTGAAAACGTGGAGGGAAGATATATACAAGCATATAGGAATGACCTGTTTACATAATAAAATACCACAGCCATTAAAAAGGCTGAACATTTTACAGCAAATGTCCACAATATATTGCTGTGGGCAGAAAATATATAACTCTAGTATCATTTCTTTTAAATTCTGTAGGTATGGTATAAAAGAGGCACTGTATACTCATGTTAAGGAAACTAATAAATAACCTGTTGACACTTTTTAAAGATTACTTTCATTTTTTATAAAATAAACATTGTGATAAAGAAAAAAATTGCAACAAAAACTAATGGCCCCTTTTAAAATTAAAAGAAAATTAAAAGTGTGAAAAATAGCAGGCATGAACTTTAAACATTACTGAAGTGTTCCTTCTACTTTAGCATCTTGTACAATTTCCAGTTGTTCTTTGTTCATAACTTGCTTGGAATTTCGAGGTGTTATTTGACTGAGAAGGTCTATTACAAATGAAGTGAGAAGACACGGGTCCTAGACCCAAATGTCACTAAACTAGCTATGCAACCTTTGGTACATGACAATTTCTAAGTAAAAGTAACTTTTATAACCAAAAAATTGAAATTATATATGCTATACGTACCACACAAGGCTATAATACTATGTATTTGCAAATATTTGATGGAAATGACTTATTACTTCTGACAAATATATCTCTAAGCATGGTATAACATGTTATACATAATATTTATGATTAGAAATGAGTAATTTACTGTGTCTGCTATTTCATGTATTTATGTCCCCTGAAACGTATTTATATTTCTACTGCATATACAGCAGAAATCAAGAGAAAAAATTAGATGAAAAACAGGTATTAATAATTTTCAATAACTGAATGTCAAATTGGTATCTAAGGTTATACCTTATAAAAAGCAAATAAACATGAAATATATACTGGTAACATGTTACAATATATAGTAATATAGTGTCTAATTTTATATAGGGTGTATACACACACACATATACATTTATGTATATACTCACTTGATTTCTTACTTTTTCTATAAATATGTTATCAATGAACAGAAGAGGAAGAAAGAGTGCTGAGTCAATACTACTCCAGGACCTGTTTTAATCTAAACCTCATTTTTCACCAAACTTTAATCAAGCTGCTTAAAAAGGAGTAGAACACTGTAATTTTCTCATTTCCTTAGAAATCATCCTGTATTATAAACCCTACCCCCTTCAGTGAAGAGACTGATGTCCAAGGATAAGAGTGGGCCCTCCAAAATCTCAGTTCCAACAGCCAGGAACTTTTCTACTATAACACAGCAGTTGTTTTTTTAACTCACTCATATATTATCTTCTCAATCAGATTCATATACAATCTTCTCAAATTGGAGCCAAGACTCCATGTGACTCCGTAACAGCACGTTTACAGTTGTATCCTGCTGCTGTAGACTCGAAGCTAAAGCCCACCCTTTGTTTTCCCACAGCAGCTCGTCTCAGGGGCCAAGGACCAGCCTTGACCAGGAAGGGACCCTGGGTTCAAAAAATCCCAGGTCAACAGTCTCGCTACTAGCCCAGCCTTAGCAGAGAAACCCTTACCTCACTATTGGCAAAGGAGCACCGTGGCAAAGAAGAAAAAGCCAAGGACTATGAACCCCAGCTAAATACAGAAACCTCACCACCACTCTCAGTTCCTCCCCTCCTCTTCTCCCCTTCCATCTTTAATGGCCACGCCAGGGACACCACAATCCTTTAAGCTGCAGCTGCTCTCTTCTTCTGCTTGCCCACACTTTGGGATATAGATCTTCCTTGACCTACTATACTACTCTTGCACAATTTAAAATTCACATGTGCCTTAAAAGAAAATAAAAAGAGTGTTTTCAGCAGGTATACTAATGTCTGCAACCATTTAGAGAAATTTTTAAACTTTTAACATTTTCTCACAGTTTCTTATTCTCTCTTCCTCTCCCCTCATGGAATGAAGAATATTTTCTTATATAAGCAAAGTACAGCTATCAAATTCAGAAAACATATCATTTATACAATACTTTAAAGTACAGGTCATATTCCATTTTTGTCAATTATCCCAATAATGTTCTTTAGAGGTTTATTTCCCATTCTCCAGTACAACATCTTTACAGGTTCACATGTCATATTTGGCTGTCCATCTTTTCAGTCTCCTTTAATCTAAGGTTTCTTGGCCTTTGCCTATCATGACATTGACATTTGGAAGAATATGAACCAGTTATTCTATAGAATATTCCACAAATTACATCTGTCTTATGTTTCCTCACATTTAAATTCCCAGCCAAAACGCTATATAAGTGGTTCTGCATCCTTCTTAGGGTCATCGTATGCAAAGGCATTTGATGTCCATCTACTCACTTACTGATATTTATTTTGATCACCTGATCAAAACATCATCCAATTTCTCTGCTGTATAGACCTATTTCCCTCTTGCACATAACAAGCAATTTGTGGGAAGATAAAACTATATAAATATTCTATTCCTATCAAACTTATTCCCTGGATTGAGAACCCTTTGATGATTCTTACCTGAACCAATCTATACCATGACAATTAAAATGACAGTCTTCGGAGTCCACTACAGCCTCCACATTTATCAACCATAAAGAATAGTCTGCCTCTCTGCTCTACATTATTTATATATTTATTATCAGTATGGATTTATATGTTCCTCTTTTATTGAGAGGGTCAAAATCCATTACCCTCATTACTCATTTTGATGATCAAATTATGCTCAATTTGACCAGTGAGACCTTCCCCCTTCAAGCTGGGTCCTGTGACTTAAATGTCTTAGAGCACTTCCTTTGGAGAAGACAATGGCACCCCACTCCAGTACTCTTGCCTGGAAAATCGAATGGATGGAGGAGCCTGGTAGGCTGCAGTCCATTGGGTCGCTAAGAGTCGGACACGACTTCACTTTCACTTTCACTTTTCACTTTCATGTATTGGAGAAGGAAATGGCAACCCACTCCAGTGTTCTTGCCTGGAGAATCCCAGGGACGGGGGAGCCTGGTGGGCTGCCATCTATTGGGTCGTACAGAGTCAGACATGACTGAAACAACTTAGCAGCAGCAGCAGCAGCAGCAGAGCACTTCCTGAATTTCTGGATCAACAGGATGTTCTAGGATCTTCTGGTACCTTCCTGAGCTATCCCTAGAATAAGTCATCTATCTAAGTGAATCTGGTTGCCTTTTGGGGGGAATGGTAGTTAGAAATCAATATCTAGATGGTGCCAGGTGTCTTCACTATTACTGAGGTGCCATTCTTCTAATCTATTTCTAGGAAATCTGTTTTTAAAAATGTGAATATATATTCATACTAATACCTTCAACTCTCAAAAAGACCTCTGCATTCCTATGCCATATATGTACTTCCCTTCTTCCATATAAAAAACCCTGGCTTGCAACAAGATCAATGTACTTTTCATTTCCTTGATCCAGAGTATCTCAACTGCAGTACTACTGACATTGAAGACAAAATAATTACTTCTTTGTTGCAGGGCAGGACTGGAAATTCTTTGTATTGAAGCATATTTAGTAGTACAACTTCCTGATCTCTACCCACCAGATACTAGTACCACCTTCCTCAACTCATGAGAATGAAAAGTAAATCCAGGGTAAGGAGTCAAGATGGCAGAATAGAAGAATAGAGAATACGTCTCTCTTCGTGGTACATCAAGAATACATCTACAAATGGAACAGTTCTCACAGAGTACCTGCTGAACATTAGCAGAAGACTTCATACACCTAAAAGGACAAGAAAAATCCCCTCATGACTGGGTAGGGTGAAAAGAAAGAAAGAAAAGAAAAGAGCATTCAGAAAAAGGACCAGCACCACTTGTGGGACGCTGAAGGTGAGAAGTTCCTAAACTCAGAAAAACCACCTCATGGTAGGGAAACCAGCTGGGACACAAAAGAAACTTTGGAGGATCAAAGGGGAACACAGCAATGGTCTGTGGAAGGCAGGACAAAGTAAGAACTGCATGCACGGTCTGTGCCACAACACAGCCTGAGCCATCTGTCTCCTGCTGCCGCAGAGGAGAGGGATGCAGGGGGCGTGGCAGTGGTGCTGGGTGCTGGAAAGCAGGGCTTACAGTGCAGACCCAGGGAGTACAGTTGCCTACCGTGAAAAGACAGCCAGAAAGGACAGAAGTAACGAGTTCCACAACCAGAAAAGTTTGCAAAGCGGCCCAGGACACCACAGAAGCAACACACTGGTAGTGAGTGGCACACAAGGGGTTGGGCCGTCATTGCAATCCGGTTCTTCACCCATGGGGTTCTGCCTCCTAAGGCACTGGGAGGGTCACCCATCTGGGCAGGCTTACCCATCCCTCAAGCCAAGGCCTCCTTCGCCCACACAGACTCCAGGATCATGAGAGCCACCCAGGGCAAAGCCACCTCTGGAAGTCAGCCCCGGTGCCCCTGCCTGAGATGGAAATCCATCAATGCTGGTGGGGCTGCGTGCTAAAGTATGAATGCTGAAAAGTGAATCCAGGGAAGGGCGATAGTTGGCTATACAGATACAACTGGAGGAACGGGACTGAGGCATTCCATGGTCAGGAACGCCACTGGAGGAAATGTGGTCTGCCCAGGAAACCATGGACTCTTGCTCAGTGACACACAAGGGGCAGGACCACCACTGACTCCACAGTCCCAGCCCCTGCCTCTGTGGGCAGTGGGAAGGACTCCCAGCCGAGCAAGTGCACTCTACTCTGTAGAAACTTCACACACACACACCAGTGATGGTCGCTATACCTCTCCCAGCCTAAGTGAGTCAGCCCTAATCAGCCACTGCTTTCGTTCTTTCTCGCATGGACAGGGATCAAATGCCTGAGAGTGCTGCACATGCAGAGGTGGGGCCAAAACCAAAGCTAAGCACCAAAGACTGCAAGACTAATGAAAAGGAAAGGAAATCTCTCCATGCAGCTACACAAGCTGCAGATTAAATCCTTGTGATCCTGCCTCTGTGAAATACCTGAATTGGCAATGAGTGTTCCCACAACTCACACCAGTCTAACTTTGGCAGCAGTAAGCTTGGGAGCAAGTACATGTGGGAGTTAAACAAGATCACAGTGAGTGCCCAGAGCAGGTCCAGAGACCTACATAGAATTACTGGATGGCCTCCAGCATAGACTGTGGTTCAATGTTGGAACAAATACACTGATAGCAGAGGCCCCAGGAAAAAGATTCTAATTGCTATTATTCATTATTGTTTGTTCAGCTGTTGTTTTTGTTATTTCTTCTAGTATATTTTTTCTTTTATATTTTTAATTTTTTCTCATTTTGTGCTTTCCTTTTTTGTCTCTTTTTTTATTCTCTATGTTTGCTGTTTTCTTTGCTTTTAGCTTACTTCTGTTTTGTGTTATTTTTTATTCTTTATTTTTGTTAGTTTAGTATATATTGACTAGTCTCATTTTTAAGTTATTTTGTTTGTTGGGGGGTTTTTGTTTTATTTTTTTGTCTGTTTCCTTGTTTCTGTTTTTTGAGTTTTTTGTTTTTCATCATTTCTGTTGGGTTTGGTCTGTTTGTTTTCTTTTTTAGTGTTGTTCTTATTTGTTTTTGTTTGCTTCGTTATCAGTCTTGGGTTTTCCTTGTCTGTGTTCTTTTCCTTTATTTTCTTTTTTCTCTGGCTATGCTGCACGGCTTATGGGTTCTTAATTCCCAAGTTAGGGGTTGGGCCTGGACCTCCAGAGTGGGAGCACCAAGTCCAAGATAGTGGACTGCCAGAGAATTCCCAGGCACATGAAATATTAATCAGCATGAGCTCTCCCATAGGTATCCATCTCGATTCCAAGACATGTCTCCACCTAGCTGCCTAGAGGTGACAGTGGTGGACACCTCATGCCAAACAAGGCAGGAACGAAGCCCCATCCATTAGCAGGAAGGCTGCTTCAAGTGGTGCTAAACTCAGAGACATCCCAAAACAGGCAACCTGACGCAGCTCTGTTCATCAGAGGGTAAGACACAGCTCCATCCACCAGTCCCTTTCACAAGGAAGCCTCCACAAGCTCCTGGACAAACCTCACTGACCAGGGAGCAGAACAACAGAAGCAGGAGGAACTATGGCCCTGAAGCCCCTGTGAAAAGGACAGACCACAAAACCAGTAACTTAGACAAAATGAGACAATACAGAAGTAGGTTGCAGACTAAGGAGCAAGGTAAAAACACACAAAATCAAATAAATTAAGAGAAGTTAGGCAAAAAGAATTCAGCGTAAAGAGAGTAAAGATGATCAACGATCTCAATAGCAGAATGGAGGCATGGATAGAAAAGATACAAGAAATCTTTAACAAGGACTTAGAAGAACTAAACAACCAACCAATGATGAACAACAAAATAAATGATGTGAAAAACACTGGAAGGAACCAATAGCAGAATAAATGAAGCAGATGAATAGATAAGGGAGCTGAAAGACAGAATGGCAGCGATAACTGCCATGGAGCAGAATAAAGAAAAAAGAATGAAGAGAAATGAGGATATTCTCACAGACCTCTGGGACAACATTAAATGCACCAACATTAAAGAGAAAGAGAAACAGCCTGAGAAAATATTTGAAGAGACTATACTCAAAAACGTCCCTAATATGGGAAAGGAAAATGTCACCTAAATCCAGGAAGCTCAGAGTCCCATACAGGATAAACCCAAGGAGAAACACACCAAGCCATCTATTAATCAAACTAACAAGGACATACAAAGAAAAAAAACCTGAAAGCAGCAACAGAAAGGCAGCAAATAACAGACAAGGGAATTCCTATAAGGTTATTAACTGATTTTTCAGTGGAAACTCTGCAGGCCATAAGGGAGTGGAAGGATACATTTAAACTAATGAAAATGAAAGAGCTACCACCAATATTATTCTATCCAGCAAGGATCTCATTCAAGTTCAGTGAAGAAATCAAAAACTTTACAGACAAGAAAAAGCTAAGAGAACTCATTACCACCAAACCAGATTTACAACAAATGTAAAAGGAACTACTCTAAAAAAGAAACACAAGTGTAGAAAAAAGACCTACTGAAACAAACCCAAAACATTTATAAAATGGTAATAGGATCACACATATTGATACTTACCTTAAATGTGATGCAGTAATTGCTTCAACCAAAAGATACAGACTGGCTGAATGGATACAAAAACAAGACCTTATATACATGCCATCTACAAGAGACCCACTTCAGATCTAGGGACACATACAAACTGCAAGTGAGGGGATGGAAACAGATAACCTATGCAAATGGTAACCAAAAAAAATACGCTAAAGTAGCAATATTAGACAAAATAGACTTTAAATAAAGAGTACTACAAGAGACACGTAAGGACAGTATATAATGATCAAGGGATAAATTCAAGAAGACATAACTGTAAATATTTATGCATCCAACACAGGAGCCACCTCAATAAAAAAGACAAATGCTAACAGCTATAAAAGGTGAGATTGACTGTAACACAAAAATTGTGGGGGACTTTAACACTCCATTTACACCAAAGGACAGATCATACAGACAGAAAATTAATAAGGAAATACAAGCCTTAACTGACAATTATTCCACACACACTTAACTGATACTTAGAATATTGCATTTCAAAGCAGCAAAATACATTTTCTTCTCAAGTGTATATGGAACATTCTCCGTGACAGATAACATCTTGGGTCATAAATCAAGCCTTGGAAAATTTAAGAAATGAAATAATATCAAGCATCTTTTCTGAAAACAACACTATGAGATCAGAAATCAATTACACGAAAAAAAAACTTCCAAAAAAAAAAACACATGGAGGCTAGACAACATGCTACTAAATAACCAAGAGATCAATGAAGAAATCAAAGAGGAAATTTTTAAAGAAATCTAGAAACAAATGACAATGAAAACACAATGACCTAAAACCTGTAGAAAGCCAAAGAAGCACTTCTAAGAGAGAAGTTTATAGCAATAAAATCCTACCTAAGGAAACAAGAAAAATCTCAAATGAACATCAAATCTTATACCCAAAGCAACTAGAGAGAGAAAAACAAAAGCCAAAGGTAGTAGAGGGAAAGAAATCACAAAATTAGAGCAGAAATAAGTGAAATAGAAATGAAGGAATTAATAGTTGGGTGTTTTGAGAGAATAAACAAAATTGATAAGCCCTTAGCCAGACTCAACAAGAAAAAAAGGGGAGAGGACCCAAATCAATAAAGTTAGAAATGAAAAAGAAGTTACAACTGACACTGCAGAAATACAAACGTTCTACTACAAGCAACTATATGCCAATAAAATGGACAACCTGGAAGAAAAGTACAAATTCTTAGAAAAAGGCAATCTTCAAGACTGAACCTAAAAGAAATAGAAAATATAAACAGCTCAGCCACAGGCAATAAAATTGAAACTATGATTTAAAATCTTCCAACAAACAGAAGTCCAGGACCAGGTGGCTTCATGGCTGAATTCTATCAATTTACAGAAGAGCTAAGACCTATCTTTCTCAAATCCTTCTAAAAAAAAATAATTACAAAGGAAGCAACACTCCAAGCTCATTCTATGAGGCCACCATCCTCTAATAGGTCAGTATCACTGGTAAACAAAGACAAAACAAAGACAAAAAAATCCTCAACAAAACACTAGCAAACTGAATCTAACACCACCTTAAAAGGATTATATACCATGATCAAGTGGTATTTATCCCAGGGATGCAAGGATTCTTTAATATATACAAATCAACCAATGTAATACACCCTATTAAAAACTGAAGAATAAAAACCATATGATCATCTCAACAGATGCATAAAAAGCTTTTGACAAAATTCAATATCCATTTACGATTGGAAAAAAAAACCCTCCAGAAAGTGGGCACAAAGGGAACACATCTCAACATACTAAGGGCCACAGAGCCGGACATGACTTAACAAGCGAACAACAACGTGACAAACCCAGAGCAACCACTCCTCTCAGTGGTGAAAACCTGGAAAACAGGAGCACCCACTCACCACTGCTATTTAACATAGTTTTGGAAGTCCTAGCCACAGCAATCAAAGAAAAAGAAATAAAAGCGATCCACATTGGAAAAGCAGAAGTAAAACTGTCACTGTCTGTAGATAACATGGTACGATATAATGAAAATCCTAAAAAAAAAAAAAAAAAATCCTAAAGATGCCACCAGAAACTATTAGAGCCAACCAAAGAATTCAGTAAAGCTGAAGGATACAAAAGTCAATACATGGAAATCTCTTGCATTACTATATACTAACAATTAAAGATCAGAAAGAAAAATTCAGGAAACAATCTCATCTACCACTGCTGCTGCTGCTGCTAAGTCACTTCAGTCGTGTCCGACCCTGTGCGACCCCATAGACGGCAGCCCACCAGGCTCCCCCATCCCTGGGATTCTCCAGGCAGGAACACTGGAGTGGGTTGCCATTTCCTTCTCCAATGCATGAAAGTGAAAAGTGAAAGTGAAGTTGCTCAGTCATGCCTAACTCTTAGCGACCCCATGGACTGCAGCCTACCAGGCTCCTCCATCCATGGGATTTTCTAAGCAAGAGTACTGGAGTGGGATGCCATTGCCTTCTCCACATTTACCACTACAACCAAAATAATAAATAATAAACCCATCTAAGGAGTCAAAAGACCTGTAAAGAAAACTGTAAGATACTGATGAAAAGAAATCAAAGACGACACAAACAGCTGGAGAGATATACCATATTCATAACTGGAAGAATCAATATTGTGAAAATGACTATACTATCCAAAGCAATCTCCAGATTCAGTGCAATTCCTATCAAATTACCAATGGCATTTTTCTAAAAACCAGAACAAAAAATTTTACAGTTTGTATCAAAACACAAAGGATTCCAAACAGTCAAAGCAATTCTGAGAAAGAAAAACAGAGCTGGAGGAATCAGTCCATGACTTCAGATTATACTACAAAGCTACAGAAATCAAGACAGTGTGGTACTGGTGCATGTGCACATACACACACACACACACAGATGCAGATCAATGGGATAGGACAGAAAGCCGAGAGATGAAGCAACACACCTATGATCATCTAACCTATGACAAAAGAGACAAGAATATACAATGGACAAGATAGTCTCAATAAGTGGTGCTGCAAAAACTGGACAGCTACATGTAAAAGAATGAAATTAGAGCATTCCCTAACAACATACACAAAAATAAAACTCAAAATGGATTAAAGGCCTAAAGGTAATTCAGACCCTACAAAACTCTTGGAGGCAAGACACTCTTTGACATAAAGTGCAGCAAGATCTTTTTTGAGCAATCTCCTGGAACAATGAATATAAAAACAAAAATAAACAAATGGGACCTAATTAAACCTAAAAGCTTTTGTAAGGCAAAGGAAACCATAAACAAGACAAAAAAGACAACCCTCAGAATGGGAGAAAATATTTCCAAGTGAAACAACAGACAAAAGATTAATCCCCAAAATATACAAACAGGTCATGCAGCTCAATATCAAGAAACAAACCAATCAAAAACTGGACAGAAGACCTAAACAGACATTTCTCCAAAGAAGATACAGCAGATGGCCAATTAACACATGAAATGATGCTTAACATAACTAATTATTAGAGAAATGAAAATCAAAACTAAAATGAGATATGACCTCACAGCAGTCAGAATGGCCACCATTAAAAACATCTACAAATAATAGATGCTGAAGAAGGTACAGAGAGAAGGGAACCTACTTACACTGTTGGTGGAATGTAAATTGATACAGCCACTATAGAGAACAGTATGAAAGTTCCTCAAAAAACTAAAATAGAACTACTATATGACCCAAAAACCCCACTCCTGGGCATATACTTGGAGAAACCATAATTTAAAATCATACATGCGCCCCAATGTTCACTGCAGGACTATTTACAATAGATATGACATGGAAGCAACCTAAATGTCCATCAACAGATGAATGGATAAAGATGCGGTACATAAATACACAATGGAATATTATCAGTCATTAAAAGAATAAAATAATCATGGATGAACCTAGGGACTGTTATACAGAGTAAAGTTAGACAGAAAAAGAGAAAAAATTATTATATATTAACTCATGTAAGTTGATCTGGAAAAATGGTACAGATGATCTTATATCCAAAGCAGAAATAGGCACAGACATACAGAACAAATGTATCGATACAAAGGGGAAGGGCAAGGGGGATATGGGATGAACTGAGAGATTAGGAATGACATATACACTACTATGTATAAAATGGGCCTCCCTTGTGGCTCAGCCGGTAAAGAACCCGCCTGTAATGTGGGAGACCTGGGTTCAATCCCTGGGTTGGGAAGATCCCCTGGAGAAGGGAAAGGCTACCCACTCCAGTACTCTGGCCTGGAGAATTCCATGGACTGTATAATCCATGGAGTCACAAAGAGTCGGATACAACGGAGTGACTTTCCCTTTCCCGTATAAAATAGGTAACTATTAAGAACCTCTTCTACAGCCCAGGGAACTCTACTCAGTGCTCTCTGGTGACCCAAATAGGAAGGAAATCCAAAAGGGAGGGAATGTATCTGTAGGTACTGATGATTCCCTTTGCTGCACAGCAGAAACTGACACAGTCCTGTAAAATGACTATATTCTAATAAAACTAAATAATAAAAAATAAAATATATCCAAAAGTGGTCTTCCTCAAGGGGTCAGAAGGCCCTGGCACAGAAGCACTGCCTACCATACACACAGAGCAGTTTTAGAACTGTGCCACTTAAACTCTGCGTGTGCATGTGTGTGCTCAGTCAAGTCCAACTCTTTGCATCCCCATGGACTGTAGTGGACTGTAGTCAGCCAGGCTCCTGTCTATGGAATTTTCCAAGAACACTGGAGTTGGGTTGCCATTTCCTACTCCAAGGGATCTTCCCAAGCCAGGGATCAAACCCACGTTTCTTGTGTCTCCTGCATTGGCAGGCAGATTTTTTACCACTGGCGCCACCTGGGAAGACCAACTCACATATAGTATTCCCCCAACCCCAAATCACTGAAAGAGCTCCATATGTTCTTTTTTACATAGACTAAGGAGATATCGTCAAGTACTATGTTCAAAAATTATTTGGATCAGTTGCTTCCCCTATTCTGAGTGATGGTAGCTATTTACTTACCATATACACAAATGAGTTCATTTCTATGCACGTTCAGTTCTAGGATTTTTCCCCCTTATCCTTTTAATCTTTTAATATGCAGAATATTAACAAATTTATACACATCAAAACTATACTGAAACCTAGAATCAAAGCAAGTGTCCACTTTTCCCTACCTCTTTCCCCTTCCCTCCTCTTAAAGGTAACCAATTTCAACATTTACTAGTTTATCTTTTTTGTATTTCTTCTCTATAAAACTAAGACAATACAGATAAGTTATACAGATATGTATCTTCTTTCAAACATGAAAGTAATTCTATGTGCCTGCTCTTTTGCAACTTTACTTTTCTCACTTACTGTACCTTCTTTTTCACTTATTGTATCAATTCATAGAAATCATCTTCATTTTCCTCACTAAATTTCATTGTAACATATACTTTTTATTAACATAATATGATGAAAGCAGGCTTAATACCAAAAGCTTGATAAATAAAATCAACATAATAAAACTTACAAGTATTGAATTTTAAAGGAGAAAATAAGAACAGACATGTTAATCCTATTCATTTTATGGACAAGAGAAACTAATGTTTAGAAGTAACAGTCTCAAAGTTACAAAGTTCAGTGTAACATATCATACAACCAGCAAATATTGAGTATTAGGCACTAGGCTAAATACTAAGAAACCAAATATGAATGTTTAAAATAAAAACTAAAAAAACTTTGTCTTTAAGAGAGCCATGGGAATAAATATCAATATAGTGCTACGTTCCAAAACACACATAAATATATGTAATTTACAAACACAGTAAAAGGGAGAAAATAGAAGCGGGGAAAGTGGAAGCAGTGACAGATTTATTTACTTGGGTTCCAAAATCACTGCAGATGGTGACTGCAGCCATGAAATTAAAAGACACTTGCTCCTTGAAAGAAAAGCTATGACAAACCTAGACAGTGTATTGAAAAGAAGAGACATCACTTTGCCAACAAAGATCTGTATTGTCAATGTTATGGTTTTTCCAGCAGTCCTGTACAGATGTGAAAGCTGGACCATAAAGGAGGCTGTGCACCAAAGAACTGATGCTTTTGAACTGTGGTGCTTTTGAAGATTCACTGGAAGGACCAACGCTGAAGCTGAAGCTCCAATATCTTGACCACCTAGTGCCAAGAGTCGACTCACTGGAAAAGACCTGATAATAAAGATTGAAGCCAAAAGGAGAAGGGGGCAGGAGAGAATGAGGTGGTTGGATAGCATCACCGACTCAGTGGACATGAACTTAGCAAACTCTGTAAGCTAGTGGAGAACAGAGGAGTCTGGTATGCTACAGTTCATGACAAGAGGAGGGAGCAACTGTTTCATTTAATTGGTTTGTTTGATTTCAACTTTATTAACATATTTACTGCGATAGAGAGTACATGGTATGAAAGACAATAAGAAACTTTAACAAAACTATAAGGAGCTGAAATGGCTGTGCCACAGGTAGGATAATGAAAAAAGATGATTAGGAGATATAAGCAGGAGATATGAACTTTATCCTAAGTGGAAAGTGAAACCACTGATATTTCTATCTGGCTTTGTGTGACCTTGGAAATATCACCTGACTTCTCTATGCAAAACTATAAACTATGGATAATAATAACATATATATATATCACATGCACATTCTAAAGAATAAATGCAATTTGCATAAAATTCTTCTTAGAGTGCCAAGCATATATAAAGTGTTTTGTTAATGCTAGCCGGGACTTCAGCTCTAACATTCCACAATTCTAATTAATATTTACATATTTCTAAAATGAAACATACAAAATCATTTGAAGATTATAATCTCAGCTGAACAAAGACTGATTTTACCTTTGTGAATACTACGCAGACAACATAAACCATCAGTGTATAAATTTCAAGGACATCCAAAAAAATTATTAAATATGTCACTGCAAGTTAAGTAAGTGAAAGTGTTAGTCGCTGAGTCGTGTCCAACTCTTTGCGACCCTGTAGACTGCAGCCCACCAGGCTTCTCAGTCCATGGAATTCTCCAGACAAGAATACTGGAGTAGGTAGCCATTCCCTTCTCCACGGGATCTTCCTGACCTAGGAATCGAACCCTGCATTGTAGGAAGATTCTTTAACTGAGTCACCAGGAAGCCCTAAAGATATCACTATGGGAGTGGGAAAAACTATTGTATTTCTCCAAATTGACTTCCCTGGTCAGATAAGACGCAATTTTCTACCGTGTTTTTGTACTTTTAGGAAAACCACAACATGCTGCAAACAAATGAAAAAAAAGCTACATCAATCTACCCAAATCCTCTCAAATGAAATGTGAAAGCGCTACTATGACTCTCAGCTGTCATTCTTACAGTAATCATGGTAAATCTTTTGAAACTGAAGGGAGGGATCTGTCTGGCCTATCCACATAGTAAGAATTCCACAGGTGCCCAGAAGTACCATTACTCTGTCATTCCAAAAATTTGTTAATTTTAAAAAATCAATTATATATACATATTTTGTAGCTATAATGTACGATATAAAAACCAACTGAAAGTCAAGAGCCAGAAAACAATCATTACTGCTTTCCAGTGACATCTCAAGAATATGAAGGAAACTTTCCCATCTTTGACTGGATTCTCAGAAAATCACTCATAATAGTTCTTATTAACATGCATATACATTAAACACTTTTCCCTAAGCCTTATTATTACTTTAAAATGATTAATGCCCAATAGTTAAGAGTAGAGAAGGCAATGGCAACCCACTCCAGTACTCTTGCCTGGAGAATCCCATGGACGGAGGAGCCTGGTGGGCTGCAGTCCATTGGGTCACTAAGAGTGGGAGACGACTAGGCGACTTTACTTTCTCTTTTCACTTTCATGCACTGGAGAAGGAAATGGCAACCCACTCCAGTGTTCTTGCCTGGAGAATCCCAGGGACGGAGGAACCTGGTGGGCTGCCGTCTATGGGGTCGCACAGAGTCGGACACGACTGAAGCGACACAGCAGCAGCAGCAAGCAATTAGAAAGAGACATGAATCCCAATATCTTCCTATTACATAAGTAAACTGTGTCCAGAAGCAAAAAGAAGTCTCCTCAGTCCCAAAGTTGGTCACGAAAAGAAGTGAGACCAATAAAGGCATCCAAGGCAATGGCACCCCACTCCAGTACTCTTGCCTGGAAAATCCCATGGATGGAGGAACCTAATAGGCTGCAGTCCATGCGGTCACTATGAGTTGGACACGACTGAGCGACTTCACTTTCACTTTTCACTTTCATGCACTGGAGAAGGAAATGGCAACCCACTCCAGTGTTCTTGCCTGAAGAATCCCAGGGATGGGGGAGCCTGGCGGGCTGCCGTCTATGGGGTCACACAGAGTCGGACACAACTGAAGTGACTTAGCAGCAGCAGCAGCAGCACAATATTTTATATGACATTTATGCAAGGCAAGGATCACATTTTCAACATTATTATCAGAAGGAAGGACACTTCTGGGAAGGTAAAAACTCTGCATTATTTTCAAGATAATTAGATTTCCAGATAGCAAGACAAACAAGACCAGAAGGAAAGTAATACTTTGAACTCAGTGAAATTTGCCCAGTTTAACTGATAAGGTATTTATTGATAACAATTAGAAATAACATATTTTCAGAACAGCCAAAGGTAAGGAAAAATCTTCAAGTGTTTCAATGTTAAGTGTAAGAAATAATAAAGGTATAAAAAGCACAGATGCAAAAAGAGACTTGAACATACATTCTCACATGAATATTCTAGCTCTCTGTGGCATTCTAATTTAGCATCGTTTTCTTCTACAGACAAAACCTAAACAGAGAACAAAAATCTTTAACCTGCTATACTTTACTTCATTTTACTCTGGCCATTACAAATAGAAGGAAGACTCCTAACAGAGTCCGACCTTTCACTCCTAAAGGAATTCAAGACAACAACTGATTCTTTTTAGGGCAGAAAAGATTTTATGTAATTAACAACAAAAAAATGCATCCTCAAAATTCTGACATATTTTCATTACATTTCTATCATTCCAAGATATGATTCATTCAATTTCAATTAATTTGTATATACTTCCAAAGAACTTACAGCCAAAATCCCTAAAACATAATTTTAAGAAAATATACACAATAACTACCTAATTGATATTAACATTTTTTGCAACACTCTATAAACTTTATAAAAGAAAGGACTTTATTTTTTTAAAAAAACAACAACGCTCACTTCAGCTAATGATGTTCAGGCTTCCCTGGTGGCTCAGTGGTAAAGAATCTGCCTTGCAGGAGAAGCAGGTTCAATCCCTGGATCAGGAAGATCCCATGTAAGGGGGCATAGCAACCCACTCCAGTATTTTTGCCTACAGAATCCCATGGACATAGGAGCCTGGTGGGCTATAGTCCATAGGATCTCAAAGAGTTGGACACGACTGAAGCGACTGAGCACAAGACTGTTAAAAACATTAGAGGCTCCTTTCCTAACAAAAGCATAATTTTCTTGAACCTATCAAGAAGCTGAAGTTGCAAGACAACCATGTAAATTATGAAGGATGACAAGCCTCTCTGAGGAGACAGGACACAAGAACTACTTCACCTTTGGCAGAACATGGGAGAAATACACTGCTACAAAAGCTGGTAGGAAAAAAATCAAATGACGCTAATGTTTCCTTAAACACCGATTCCGAAGTGCAATTCTTGGGTAAAATCTTGAAAACAACACAATACTCTCAGTTTGTTTCCAAAGCAAATCATTCAGCATCACAGTAATCCAAGTCCATGCCCCAAACACTAATGCTAAAGAAGCTGAAGTTGAACAGCTATACGAAGACCTACAAGACCTTCCAGAAGTTAACACCAAAAAAAGATGTCCTTTTCATACTAAGGCACAGGAAAGTGAAAGTAGGAAGTCAAGAGACACATGGAGTAAAAGGCAAGTTTGGCCTTGGAGTAAAAACTAAAGCAGGGCAAAGGCTAGCAGAGTTTTGCCAAGAGAATGCACTGATCATAACAAACACCCTCTTGCGGCAACACAAGAGACAACTCTACACAAGGATATCACCAGAAGGTCAATACCAAAATCAGATCGACTATATTCTTTGCAGCTGAAGATGAAGAAGTTTATACAGTGAGCAAAAATAAGACGAGGAGCTGACTGTGGCTCAGATCACAAACTCCTTATGGCAAAATTCAGACTTTTAAGTTGAAGAAAGTAGGGGAAACCACTAGGCCATTTAGGTATGACCTAAATCAAATCTGGACATGGAACAACAGACTGGTTCCAAATAGGAAAAGGAGTACGTCAAGGCTGTATATTGCCACCTTGCTTATTTAACTTCTATGCACAGTACATCATGAGAAACACTGGGCTGGAGGATGCAAAAGCTGGAATCAAGATTGCCGGGAGAAATATCAATAACCTCAGATATGCAGATGATACCACTCTTATGGCAGAAAGTGAAGAGGAACTAAAAAGCCTCTTGATGAAAGTGAAAGAGGAGAGTGAAAAAGTTGGCCTAAAGCTCAACATTCAGAAAACGAACATCATGGCATCCGGTCCCATCACTTCATGGGAAATAGATGGGGAAACAGTGGAAACAGTGTCAGACTTTATTCTTTTGGGCTCCAAAATCACTGCAGATGGTGACTGCAGCCATGAAATTAAAAGACGCTTACTCCTTGGGAAAAAAGTTATGATCAACCTAGACAGCATATTCAAAAGCAGAGACATTACTGTGCCGACTAAGGTCCGTCTAGTCAAGGCTATGGTTTTTCCAGTAGTCGTGTATGGATGTGAGAGTTGGACTGTGAAGAAGGCTGAGTGCCGAAGAATTGATGCTTTTGAACTGTGGTGTTGGAGAAGACTCTTGAGAGTCCCTTGGACTGCAAGGAGATCCAACCAGTCCATTCTGAAGGAAATCAGCCCTGGGATTTCTTTGGAAGGAATGATGCTGAAGCTGAAACTCCAGTACTTTGGCCACNGGATGACTGAGGATGAGATGGCTGGATGGCATCACGGACTCGATGGACTTGAGTGTGAGTGAACTCCGGGAGTTGGTGATGGACAGGGAGGTCTGGCGTGCTGCGATTCATGGGGTCGCAGACAGTTGGACACGACTGAACAACTCAACTAAACTGAACTGAACTAAATCAAATCCCTTACGATTATACAGTGAAAGTGACAAATAGATTCAAGGGATATGATCTGATAGAGTGCCTGAAGAACTATGGACAGACGTTTGTAACTTTATACAAGAGGCAATGACCAAAACCATCCACAAGAAAAAGAAACGCAAAACAGCAAAATGGTTGTCTGAGGAGGCCTTAAAAGTAGCTGAGAAAAGAAGAGAAGCGAAAAGCTAAGGAGAAAAGGAAAGAGATACCTATCTGAATGCAAAGAAGCAAAGAACAGCAAGCGGATGTACGAAATCCTTCCTAAGTGAACAATGCAAAGAAATAGAGGAAAACAGAATAGGAAAGACTATTCCTCTTTAAGAAAATTAGAAATATCAAGGGAACATTTCATGCAAAGGCAGGCACAATAAAGGACAGAAATCACATGGACCTAATAGAAACAGAAAATATTAAGAAATGACAAGAATACACAGATGAACTGTAGAAAAAAGAAAAAGATCTTAATGACCCAGATAACCACAATGATGTGATCACTCATCTAGAGCCAGACATACAGGTATGAAGTCAAGTGGGCCTTAGGAAGCAGTACCAAGAACAAAGCTAGTGGATGTGATGGCATTCCAGCTGAACTATTTCAAATCCTAAAATATGCTGTTAAAGTGCTGCACTCAATATGTCAGCAACTGTGAAAACTCAGCAGTGATCACAAGACTGGAAATGGTCAGGTTTCTTTCTTTGGGATCAAAGAAAGATAGTGCCAAAGAATGTTCAAACTACTGGACAACTGCATTCATTTCTCATGCTACTATGGTTATGCTCAATATCTTTCAAGCTAGGCTTCAGCTGTATGTGAACCAAGAAGTTCCAGATCTACAAGCTGGGTTTAGAAAAGGCAGAGGAACCAGAGGTCAAATTTTGCCAAAATTGTTGGATCAAAGAGAAATCAAGGAAATTCCATAAAAACATGTATTCTGCTTCACTGACTATGTTAAAGCTTTTGCCTGTGTGGATCACAACAAATTTAAAATTCTTAAAGACATGGAATACCAGAGGTGGAATACTAGACCACTTTACCTGCCTCCTAAGAAACCTGTATGCAGGTCAAGAAACAACAATTAGAACATGACAGGGAACAATGGACTGGTTCAAAATTGCAAAAGTAGTACAAGGTTGTATATTGTCACTCTGCTTATTAACTTATATGCACAGTCCATTATGCAAAATGCCATACTGAATTAATCACAAACTGGAATCAAGATTGCTGGGAGAAATATCAACCTCAGATACACAGATGATGCCACTCCAACGGCAGCAAGTGAAAAGGAACTAAAGAGCCTCTTGATGAGTGTGAAACAGGAGAGTGAAAAAGCTGTCTTAAAAATTCAACACTCAAGAAGCTAAGATCATGGCATCTGGACCCATAACTTCATGGCAAATGGAGAAAAACTGGGAACAGTGACAGATTTTATTTTGACTGAAAATAACTGGGCAGTGACTGCAGCCATTAAATTAGAAGACACTTGCTCCTTGGAAGGAAAGCTATGACAAACCTAGACAGCATGTTAAAAAGCAAAGACACCACTTTGCTAACAGAGGCCCACGTAGACAAAGGTATAGTTTTTCCAGTAGTCAAGTACGGATGTGAGAGTTGAACCATACAGATGTGAGAGTTGGACCATAAAGAAGGTGGAGAGCAGATGAATTAATGCTTTCAAACTGTGGTGCTGGAGAAGATTCCTGAGTCCCTTGGCCTATAAGACCACACCAGTCAATCCTAACGGAAATCAACCCTGAATAGTCTCTGGAAGGACGAATGCTGAAACTCCAATACTTTGGCCACCTGATGAGAAGAGCCGACTCTTTGGAAAAGACCTTATGATGGGAAAGATTGAAGGCAAAAGGAGAAGAGGGCTGCAGTGCGTGAGATGGATAGATAGCATCACTGACTCAACGGACATGAAAAAGAGAAAGTTCTGGAAGATGGTGAAGGACAGGGAAGCCTGGTACGCTTCAGTGCCTGGGGCCGCAAAGAGTCAGACACAACTTATCAACTATTCAGTCAATACACTGAACACAACACAGCAGTCTTTACAAGCAATGTTGTGTGAGCTGAGCACACAATGAAACACTGCTAACCAACAGCAGTATTGGGTGACAGAAGGCTAAATTCCAAGATAAGCAATCAGTTCCTATAACTGATTTTCATAACGTCTGGTTCATTTAATCATCATTGGTTCTTGTCTCACTGTAGCAGATCACTTTTTAACAGCAAATCACTTGTAGCTCAAACAGGCAGGATTTTATTAAGTAGGCAGCATTCATAAGGACAAACTAGTTACAGCTTTGTTACAACTCAAGCAGGAAGCAGGCAGTTCACTTCCCAGAGGCAAGGGCAGATCCATCCAGGAGGGAGTCCCCATCCCATCTGGCTTCCCTTTGTATACTTTGTCTCCTCCCACTGAAGCCTAATTGGTTCAGTTCAGTTCAGTCACTGAGTCGTTTCCGACTCTTGGCGACCCCATGAATTGCAGCACGCCAGACCTCCCTGTCCATCACCAACTCCCGGAGTTCACTCAGATTCATGTCCATCAAGTCAGTGATGCCATCCAGCCATCTCATCCTCTGTCGTCCCCTTCTCCTCCTGCCCCCAATCCCTCCCAGCATCAGAGTCTTTTCCAGTGAGTCAACTGTTCACATGAGGTGTCCAAAGTACTGGAGATTCAGCTTCAGCATCATTCCTTCCAAAGAAATCCCAGGGCTGATTTCCTTCAGAATGGACTGGTTGGATCTCCTTGCAGTCCAAGGGACTCTCAAGAGTCTTCTCCAACACCACAGTTCAAAAGCATCAATTCTTCGGCACTCAGCCTTCTTCTTCACAGTCCAACTCTCACATCCATACATGACCACAGGAAAAACCATAGCCTTGACTAGACAGTCCTATGCAAATACAATAATTGTTTGTCCCTGGGGTCTGTTTACATCCTACACAAATAGGGGAACTATATCAGTGTTCACATGATTGGTTATACGAAGGACCAATCAGAGAAAGGGGGTGTGTTTTGGGCATATTTTTTTGATGAAGACTCCCAACTCTGTTCCTTAACCTCCCCCTTCATTGACTTTTGTGCTGTTGTTAATTTTTACCTTCAGCCTGATTCTGCCTTCTTGGAGTCCCTTTTCTATTTTACCTGACAATAATCATATGGAAATTAAAAGGCAGATTAACAAATGACTGTAACAAAAATAAAGCAGCAAAATGGAACAGTAAACTTGTAGATTTAGATAATCAGTTCAGTTGCTTAGTCGTGTCCAACTCTTTGCAACACCATGGACTGTAGCACGCCAGGATTCCCTGTCCATCACCAATTCCCGGAGTTCACTCAGACTCATGTCCATTGAGTCGGTGATGCCATCCAACCATCTCATCCTCTGTCGTCCCCTTCTCCTCCCACCTTCAATCTTTCCCAGCATCTGTCTCTTTTCAAATGAGTCAGTTCTTCATATCAGGCGGCCGAAGTACTGAAGTTTCAGCTTCAGCATCAGTCCTTCCAATGAATATTCAGGACTGATTTCCTTTAAGATAGACTGGTTGAATCTCCTCGCAGTCCAAGGGACTCTCAAGAGTCTCCTCCAACAACACAGTTCAAAAGCATCAGTTCTTCAGCACTCAGCTTTCTTTATAGTCCAACTCTCACATCCATACATGACTACTGGAAAAACAATAGCTTTGACTAGATGGACCTTTGTTGGCAAAATAATGTATCTGCTTTTGAATACTGTATAGGTTGGAATAGCTTTTCATCCAAGGAGCAGGTGTCTTTTAATTTCATGGCTGCAGTCACCATCTGCAGTGATTTTGGAGCCCCCTCAAAATAAAGTCTCTCACTGTTTCCATTGTTTCCCCATTTATTTGCCATGAAGTGATGGGACCGGATGCCATGATCTTAGTTTTCTGAATGCTGAGTTTTAAGCCAACTTTTTCACTCTCCTCTTTCACTTTCATCAAGAGGCTCTTTAGTTGTTCTTCACTTTCTGCCATAAGGGTGGTGTCATCTGCATATCTGAGGTTATTGATATTTCTCCTGGCAATCTTGATTCCAGTTTGTGCTTCCTCCAGCCTGGCATTTCGCATGCTATACTCAGAGTGACAACATACAGACTTGACATACTCCTTTCCCAATTTGGAACCAGTCTGTTGTTCCACGTCCAGTTCTAACTGTTGCTTCTTGACCGGCATACATATTTCTCAGGAAGCAGGTCAGGTGGTCTGGTAGTCCCATCTCTAAAAATTTTCCAGTTTGTTGTGATCCACAAGTCAAAGGCTTTGGCACAGTCAATAAAGCAGATGTTATTCTGGAATTCTTGCTTTTTCGATGATCCTACGGATGTTGCCAATTTGATCTCTGCTTCCTCTGCCTTTCTTAAAACCCCAAAAGCTACCAAAGTACCCTGCCCAAAATAGATGTTCAATAAACAGTTGCTTAGTTAATTAATAGAGGCAATAAATCAAAGTATAAGAAAGATTTCAGGCCTCAGGCTGTGAAAAAATTCTCTAAAGTCAACCTTTTGAAAGAAGTCAGTTGTTTTTCACTGAACTACAGGTCACTAACAAATTTCCAATATCTACATGTACCAATCCCAATAGCTGTGTCAAAAATTAATGTGTGCTATCTCACTTAGTAGTCACAATAACCTTGTGAGGTGGTTAGCATCTGCTCCATTTCCAGGGTGAAGCAACTGAGAACAAAATGGCTAGTCATCATCCAAAGTTACACCAAGGGGGCAAAGTTAAAATTTGGGCAATAATGCCATGTACAGTACAACAATAAAGCATCATGGGTTGGGGGGAAAGTGGGGGATAAATTCAGAGATTGGGATCAACTAATATACACAGCTGTGTATAAGAGAGACAAACAATAAGAACCCACCCTATAGGGAATTCCCTGGTGGTCTAGTGGTTAAGATTCCATGTTCTCACTGCTGGGGACCAGAGTTCGATTCCTGATCAGGGAAATAACATCCCACAAACTCAAAAAAAAAAAAAAAAAAAGAACCCACCCTATAGCACGGGAGGGGAACAGCAGCACAGCATCACCAGCAGGACAATCTAGGCGGTGGCTGAAGAAGGCCGCCAAGTAAAAACGTCAGGGACATGTCTGGATGGGAATGATCCATCACTTAATAAACTGAACTGCAAAATCTTCAGGATGTGACACAACTCCAATTTCATGAGTCTAGCATTAAGATAGTTTCTTCTAAATTGTGTGTGGTGTACAAGAGAAACCACAACACTGCACCATGTCCTTCCTTTCTATGTCCACTGAACTAGCTCCTTGGTTCCAACGTCAGAGGGCAGTTTATCTGGAGCTATAATGGGCTGCCAAAATACAAAAGCCATGAGCAGTTATCAGTTAACTGAGAGAGCTCTGACCTCCTACAAGGTCTCCATCTCCCAAGCCCTCTTATTCTGCAGTGATGACGCCCTTCCTATATCTGCCAAGGATATAGTTTCAAGCATTTGCAGAGGAACCTGAGCTTCTGCCTACTTCCCATTACTAATCCTGCCTCAATATAGCCAAAATAAAAAAAAAAATCAATAAATCAATATTCCTCCCAATCTCTGTTCTTGGAGGATCAGAGGAATCACAATTTCTGGATTACCAGTGGCTAGCTCAGGCGACAGAGGGTGGCCAGGGGAGTTGGGGGTGAGGAGGGTATACTTTAGACTGAGGTTCTCTCAGTTACTACAGCTATTTACTGTTTATGCACCAAACAGTAATGACTGTATGTATCAATAAATAAATCAATAAAACTCCTCAATTTAATGCAGTGACTCTCAACTTAAATGGATATTAAATTCAACTGAGGAGCTAAAACATCTATTTTGCATGCATGAACTTACCCTGGCCCCACAAAAATCTATCAAATCATAATTGAGACTAATGTCAAAGCAAGAGTAATTTTTAAAGGTTCCACATACTGTTATGCACCTATTATGGTGCACATCCCTAGCTCAGAGCAACTGCTTTCTTATGTTACAGCACTAAACTTTTTCATTCAAACACTGGTTGGCTATGTGTGACAGTTAAGTGACAAAATCATATAAATCAATAAAGATCTAACTCTATCACAGCTACACACTGCACTTCATACACATATTTATATTCACTTCCACAAAGAAATACCTTCTCTCCCATTTATTTTATAGGAATTCCAGGGCTGTCTTAGTCTTTTTCCCATATTTGATAAAGAAAGACAAGAATTTTGTAATCCTTATATGTCTTCTATGAGGAGAAACAGCTTAAAGATACAAAGAAGCAGGGAGAACATACATTCTGGTGTACCTGGGACATGCAACTTTATTTTTATTGTATGGGAGTAATCATTAGGTGAGACACCTCACTCTCAAAAATATCCTGGTTTGAAGATAAATTATATCCATCCCTACTATCTAATTCCAGAACATTTTTATCATCCTAAAAAGAAGTCCAATGCCCATTAGCTATTATTCTCCATTCCTTCCTCTCCCCAACTCCTGAAAATTACTTATCTACTTTCTGACTCTATGGATTTACCTATTTGAGGTAAGTCATAAAACAGAGTCAGACAATAGGTAGCCCTTTGTGTCTGGCTTCTTTCAGTTTTCAAGGCTCACTTGGGTTAAGTATTATCAGCACCTCATTCCTTTTTTGGCTGAATAATATTGTATTCTATGGATACCACATTTTATTTATTCATTCAACGGTGATGAACATTTGGGTTATTTCCACTGCTATGAACAGTGGTGCCCAGATTTTTGTATGTAAATGTTTTTAATTTTCTTGGGTGTATGTCTAGGGGGAAAATAGCTGGGTCATATACTAACGTTATGTTTAACTTTCTGAGGAACTGCCAGGTTGTTCTCCAAGAGGTATGAACCATTTTGCCTTCCTAGCAGCAATATACAAGGGTTCCAATTTCTACACATCCTCATCAACACTTGCTATTGTCTTATTTTTGTGACAACTATCCTTATGGATGTAAAGTGGTATCTCAGTGTAGTTTTCACTTGTTTCTCTAATGACTAATGATACAAAGCAGCGGTCCCCAATCTTTTTGGCACCAGGAACAGGTCTCGTGGAAGGCTATTTTTCCACAGACTGGAGTGGGAGTGGGAGTGGGGGTAGGTGGGATAGATGGTTCAGGCAGTAATACGAATGATGGGGAGCAGCAGATGAAGCTTCACTCGTTAGCCCATCATTCATTTCCTGCTGTGCAGCCCAAATCTTAACAGGCCAGGGACCACTATCTGTCCAAGGCCTGGGGGTTGGGGATCCCTGACACAGTGTATCTTTTCGTGAACCTATTGGTCATTTGTATATCTTCTTTGAAGAAACATGTATTTCAAATCCTTTCATAAATTGGGTTATTTGCCTTTTTATTGTTAACTTGTAAGAGTTCTTCATATATTTTGGATATTAGACGCTTATCAGGGGCTTCCCAAGTGGCACCGTGTAAAGATTCTGTGTGCCAATGTAGGAGACGCAAGAAACGGGTGCAACGCCTGGGTGAGGAAAATCCCCAAGAGTAGGAAATGGCAACTCACTCCAGTATTCTTGCCTTGGCAATCCCATAAGCAGGGGAGCTGGTGGGTTACAGTCCATGGGGTCGTAAGAAATCAGACACCACTGAGTGACTGAAGACAGAACAGCATATAAAGCAAGGAACCAACTCTGTTCATTTACATGTGGATATCTAGGTGTCCTAACATTGTTTTATGAAAAAGTCTACAAGCGATAAACCTGGAGAGGGTGTGGAGAAAAGGGAATCCTCTTACACTGTTGGTGGGAATGTAAACTGATAGAAGCACTACAGAAGACAGTACAGAGATTCCTTTAAAAACTAGGAATAAAACCACCATCAGTTCAGTTGCTCAGTCGTGTCTCACTCTGCGACTCCATGGACTGCAGCATGCCAGGCTTCCCTGTCCATATGACCCAGCAATCCCACCACTATGCATATACCCTGAGGAAACCAAAACTGAAAAAGACATATGTACCCCAATGTTCACTGTAGCATTATTTACAATAGCTAGAATATGGAAGCAACCTACATGTACATCAACAGATGAATGAATAAAGAAGCAGCCATAAAAAGGAATGCATTTGGTCAGTTCTAATGAGGCGGATGAACCTAAGCAAGTCAGAAAGAGAAAAACAAATATTGTATTTTAACACACATATATGGAATCTAGAAAGAGGATACTGATGAAATTATCTGTAGGGCAGAATGGAGACACAGACAGAGAACAGATGATGGACACTAGGAGAGGCAGGAGAGAGGATGGAAGGTAAGAGGAGAGTAACGTGGAAACATACATTACCATAAGCAAAACAGTCAATGGGAATTTGCTGTAGGACTCAGGGAACTCAAATGGGGACTCTGTACCAACCTACAGGGGTGTGGATGGGGAGGGAGCTGGAAGGGAGGTTTAAGAAGGAGGGGACACATGTATATTTATGGCTGATTAATGTTGATGTTTGGCAGAAACCAACACAATACTGTAAAGAAATTATCTATTAAATCTTTTAAAAAGGCTATTGTTTCCCCAGTGAATAGTCTTGGCACCCTTGTCAAAAATCAATTCACCATAAACGAATGGTTTTACTACTGGAGACTCTCAATTCTACTCCACTATTCTATACGTATATCCCTACATGAGTAGCAAGCACAATGTCTTGATTACTATAGCTTTGTAGTAAGTTCTAAGATCAGGTAATGGGAATCCTCCAACTTACATTATTTTTAAAGATCATTCTTTGGTTATTCAAGGTATCCTGAATTTCTATGTGAATTTTAAGATCAGCTTGTCAATTTCTTCAAAAATAGCCAGCTAAGATTCTGACATGGATTGTACTGAATCTGTTTGGGGTGTACTGCAATCTTACTAAGTTTTCCAGTTCATAAACATGGTATGCCTTTCCATATACTTAGGTTGACTTTACATTATTTCAACAATGTTTTCTAGTTTTCAGAGTAGAGGAAATGCACTTCTTTGTTAAATTTATTCCTAAGTATTCTATTCTTTTGATACTATTATAAATAAAACTGTTTCCTTAATTTATGGATTTCACTATCATTCTACATGATTCGTGACTTCAAAAATACAGAATAACATTTAAAAAAGTAATTAGAAGCTTCCTGCATTTATTTTTTATTGAAGGTAGATGACTTACAATACTGTTAGTTTCAGGTGTACAGAAAAGTGGTTCCGTTATATATATACACACACGCATAATAAACATATAATTTTCATATTGTTTTCCATTATAGGTTATTTTAAGATAATGAATATAGTTTCCTGTGCTATAAAGTAAATCCTTATTGCCTACCTACAGAGGATGAAATGGTTGGGTGGCATCACCGACTAGACAGACATAAGTTTGAGTAGGCTCCAGGAGTTGGCAATGGACAGGGAAGCTTGGCATGCTGCAGTCCATGGGGTCACAAAGAGTCAGACATGACTGAGAGACTGAACTGAACTGATTTTATATATAGCAGCAAGTATCTGTTAATCTCAGATTCCTAATTTACCTCTCCTCATCCCTTTTCCCCTTTGTAACTTAAGACTGTTTTCTATGTGTGTGAGTCTATTTCTGTTTTGTAAATAGATTCATTTGTATTATTTTTTAGATTCCACATGTAAGTGATACCATATGATATTTGTCTTTGTCTGACAAACCTCACTTTGCATGATATTCTCTACTACTTTGCATGATAGCTACACATACTATACACACACACACACACACACACACACTCTCTCTCTCTCCCTGCCATCTTCCTCATCTATTCTTTATCCAATGGACACTTAAGTTGGTTCCATGTCTTGGCTATTGTGAATGGTGCTGCTATAAACACTGGGGTGCATGTGTCTGTCTTTCTCAATTAACAGTTTTTGTCTTTTTCAGATACGAGCTCCAGCTAAGACTGCTGAATCATACGGCATTAATAATTCCATTTTTGGTTTTTAAGAACCTCCAGGGAACCTCCATACTGTTTTTCATAGCGGCAATACCAATTTACATTGCCACCAACAGTGTAGAAGGTTCCCTATTCTCCAGTCTCTCCAGCATTTATTACCTGTTGACTTTTTGATGATGGCCATTCTGACCAGCATGAAGTGATATGTTACTAAGTTTTGATTTGCACTTCTCTAATAATTAGCAAAATTGAGCATTTTTTCATGTACCTACTGACCATCTGTGTATCTCCTTTGGTGAAACATCTACTTAGTTCTTCCGCCCATTTTCTGATTAGATTGTTCTCTTATACTGAATTTTATGAACTGCTTGCATATTTTGGAAATTAAGTCCCTGCTGGTCATTTGCAAATATCTTCCCCCATTCCATAGGTTGTTTTTTTGTTTTGTTGATCATTTCCTTTGCTGTGCAAAAACTTTTAAGTTTGATTAGCTCCCATTTGCTTATTTTTGCTATTATTTCTTTTACCTTGGAAGACTGATATAAAAAAATATTGCTATGATTTATGCCAGAGACTGTTTTACCTATGTCCTATTCTAGGAGTTCTATAGTGATATGTCTTATATTTCTAAAGCATTTTGAGTTTATTTTTGCGCACAGTGTGAGGGTGTGTTCTAACTTCACATGCAGCTGCCCAGCTTTCCCAACACCACTGATCAAAGAGACCATTTTTTTCTCCACTGTACATTCTTGCCTCCTCTAAGACTGACTGAAGGTGCATAGGCTTATTCCTGGGCCCTCTATTCTGTTCCATTGATCTATTATGTCTATTTTTTGTGCCAATACCATACTATTTTGATTACTGTAGCTTTGTGGTAGTCTCTAAAGTCTGGGAGGCTTTTGTCTCCAGCTTTCTTCTTTTGCCTCAAGACTGTTTTGGTAGTTCGGGGTCTTCTATGGTTTCATACAAATTTTCATATTTGATGTGTTTCTGTGAAAAAAAAATGTCATTGGTATTTTTATAGGGATTGCAATAATCACTAGATTACTCTGAGGTATGGCCATTTTAATAATATTCACTCTTCCAATCCAACAGTATAGGATATATTTCTATTTCTCTGAATCACCTTCAATTTCCTTTATCAATGTCTTATAGTTTTAGCATACAGATCTTTCACCTCTTCGGTTAGATTTATTCCTAGGTATCTCTTTGATGTGATTCCAAATGGAATTTTTTTTAATTTTCTCTTTCTGATATTTCATTGTTACTGTAAAGAAATGCAACACATTTCTGTATATTAATCTTATACCCTGCTACCTTGCTGATTTCACATATTAATTTTTGTGTAGTCTTTAGGTTTTTGGCAGATGATTACTGCAGTCATGAAATTTAAAAATGCTTGATGCTTAGAAGAAAAGCTGACAAACCTAGACAGCACATTAGAAAGAAGAGACATTACTTTGCCAACAAAGATCCATCTAGTCAAAGCTATGATTTTTCCAGTAGTCATGTATGGATATGAGAGTTGGACCATAAAGAAAGCCTGAGCACCAAAAGATTGATGCTTTTGAACTGTGGAGTTGGAGAAGACTCTTGAAAGTCCCTTGGACTGCAAGGAGATCCATCAGTCAATCCTAAAGGAAATCAATCCTGAATATTCATTGGAAGGATTGATGCTGAAGCTGAAGCTCTAATACTCTGGCAACCTGATGTGAAGAGCTGACTCATTAGAAAAGACCCTGAAGCTGAGAAAGACCGAAGGTAGGAGGATGACAGAGGATGTTGGATGGCATCACCAACTTGATGGACGTGAGTTTTAGCAAGCTCTGGGAGATGGTTAAGGACAGAGAAGCCTGAGGTACTGTAGTCCACGAGGTCACAAAGTGTCAGACACAACTGAGCCATTGATCAACAACAACACAGAATATTATGCTATCTATAAATAATGACACTTTTACCCCTTCCCTTCCAATGTGCATACCTTTTCTTTTTCTTGTCTGACTACTGTGACTAGGACTTCCAATACTATGTTGAAAAGAAATGTAAGAGTGGGAACTCTTGGCTTGCTCATAAACTAGCAGGAAGGCTTTCAGCTTTTCACCAGAGTATTATGTTGGCTATGAACTTGTCATAAATAGCTTTTATTATGTTCAGATATGTTCCCACTATACCCACTTTGGTGTGAGTTTTTATCACAAATGGATGTTGAGTTTTTTCTGCACTTATTGAGATGATCATGTGGATTTTGTCTTTTCTTTTCTTAGAGTGTCACATTGATTGATTTGTGTATGTGAGCCATCCTTGTTCACATACCCTGGGATAAATCCAATCTGTTTGTAGTGTATTTTTATGTGTTGCTGGATTTGGGTTGCTAATATTTTGTTCAGAATTTTTGTATTTATATTCATCAAAGATACTGGCCTGTAATTTTCTTCTTTGGTTGTGTCTGTCTGGTTTTGGTATCAGGGTGATGGTGGCATCACAGGATGATTTTGGGAGTGTTCCCTCCTACTTAATCTTTTTGAAGACTTTAAGAAAGATTGGTATAAGTTTTTTGTATGTTTAGTAGAATTTCCCAATGAAGCCATCTAGTCTTGAACTTTTGTTTGCAAGGAGTTTTTTTTTTTAATTACAGATTCTATTTCACATCTAGTGTTTGGTCTATTCAAATTATCTACTTCTTTTTGATTAAGTTTTAGTAGGCTATACGCTTCTAGAACTTGTTCATTTTTTCTAGACTGTACGGTTTGCTGGTATGTAATTGGTCATAATATTATCTTATAGTTTTTTGTATTTCTATAGTATCAGTTGTTATTTTTCTTCTTTCATATCTTATTTCTTTGGGTTTTCTTTCTTTTCTTTTTGGTGAGCCTAGCCAGAAGCCTGTCGAATTTGTATATCCTTTCACAAAACCAGCTCTTGGTTTTATTGATCTTTTCTATTACTTGTTGATCTCTATTTTATTTGTTTCCACTCATATTAATTTCCTTCCTTCTGCTGACTTTGAATTTTGTTTCTTCTTTTTCTAATTCTTTTAGGTGGTAGGTTGGATTATTCATTGAGATTTTTCTTGTTTCTTGAGGAAAGTCTATATCACTATGAACTATATCACTATGTCTCATCAAACTACTTCTGGGCATCCCATGGATTTTTAAGACTCTATTTTCATTGTCATTTGTCTCAAGGTATTAACTGATTTATTTGATCTCATTGCTGACCCACTGGTTTTTTAGTAGCATGTTATTTTTTTTATTGCATTTAAACAGGAATGTCATAGGTCCTTTAATTTTTATCTACTACAAAAAGAAAAGGGCTTTCCAATCCCTGGATTGATATCCCCTGGAGAAGGGCATGGCAATCCACTCCAGTATTCTTGATTGGAGAATCTCATGGACAGAGGAGACTGGTAGGCTACAGTGCATAGGGTCACAAAGAGTCAGATACAACTGAAGCAACTTAATACAGGATCACAGCACACAAGGGGAAAAAACTGATCTAAACAAGCAAGAAACTATAATAGTCATCCACTTTAATAAAAAATATTCAAAACAAGCAGTGCCAGTTTTCATCCCAATTTTCAGTGGGCAATGCAACCGCACATTCACACACAGGCACAAATGATGTCTTGCATTTCCTTATAAACCATATAAACAAAACAACCACTCATTCTCATAGTCACAGGAACTTGAGGGAGACTATTTTACTGTAAGGTTCAATGCAATTAGAGATTCCCTGCTCCTACACAATTATCTTTCAGTTAATTTTAATATAAGAACATTTTTCTTCCTCTAAAATAGAATGCTTTAATTATTGTTTACAAACAATTAAATCCAGGCAGAAATTCAAATTCTAAATTAAGACTATCACTTAACTATTGTTTTATGGAAAATGAGCAAAGCATTCCATTTCATCCAAAATTGCACATACTGAATCCTAATTACACATTTTAAAAATACAAAGATAAGTTGTGAACATAGTGATGGCTACTACTACTAAGTCGATTCAGTTGTGTCAGACTCTGTGTGACCCCATAGACGGCAGCCCACGAGGCTCCCCTGTCCCTGGGATTCTCCAGGCAAGAACACTGGAGTGGGCTGCCATTTCCTTCTCCAGTGCATGAAAGTGAAAAGTGAAAGTGAAGTCACTCAGTCGTGTCCGACTCTTAGTGACCCCATGGACTGCAGCCTACCAGGCTCCTCCGTCCATGGGATTTCCCAGGCAAGAGTACTGGAGTGGGGTGCCACTGCCTTCTCCGGTGATGGCTACTAGTCAGTATTTAATGACATGATTCAACAAGGAAAACAAATTTTACTTTGAATATAAAGATTATACACTTATAGCTATTATTTGAAAATGCAGTTTTGCTATATAACTTATGTAAAGGCAAAACATGCCCTACAAACAATTACACTTAGTTTTATGAAGATCTGACTTATACAGTTATAAATTTTAGGTAAAATTCAAAACATTAACATATGACTCAAGAAATAAGATCAATAATGGTACAAAGTACAGAAAGCATTGAGAAAATAATCCCATACTAACTACAAAAGAGATTGCCTAACAAACTTGTGGATACTGTGATAAGATATTCTGGCCTGAGAAAACATTTCTAATTCTATAACAAAGGCAAGAAATCATAAGGTCTCAATGCAACATGAATAAAGGTGGAGGCTGTACCCTGCACATGGACATATGGCCGAGAGAAGGAAAGTGGGGACTGAATCCAGTTTGTTCTCCACTCTCTAAACCCTGAACCCTGGCAGAGAGCATCATCCATCTAAAACTGGGAAAAGAGCTTTTTTCTAACTCTGCAAGGGCTAGCTGTGGCCTGGCTATACCACATCCAAAAGACTACCTTTTAGAAAAGTTAGGACAACTGAGATACTAAATACTGTGTCCTTTCTAAAATCATAACACCAAAATATCACTTCCCATTATGAATTTATTTTTAATGTTTCAGGTTAAATCATTAATATGGCAAAACATAAATAGGTTGAAGAGAGAGGAAAAATCATCTAAAACTCATACTTAAAAAATAATCATGAGAAATAAAAAAAACACACTGGATACATTAAGAACAGAGTATACATGAAAAAACAAAAAATCAGTGAACCTGGAAACATGACATTAAGTATTCAAATAATGAAAGAGGGTGGGGAGTCACGGGCCAAAAAACACAATCTTAACTGTTTAACTGAAATTCCCTCCCTCCAAAATACTGCCTAGGATTAGTGAATACTGGGAAGAAAGAGTGGCCAATGTTTCTAAATTTGGTTACCAAAAAACACCCAAAAACACTAAAACATCATTTTCTCAAAGAAAACCATATGAAGGCATATAATTTTTTAAAAAATTATAATCAAATGACATCATAATCACAATCACTGAAAAAGTTGTAAGGCTGAAGAGCAATCAAACAAAATAGAAAGTTTACATATGAGGCAACAAAAAATAACAGCAGACTTTCTGTCAGGAACTATACAACTTATTTCAGAAATGACTTCACAACATATTACCAGAGAAGAGGGCTATTTCAAGTCGGAAGGCTCAATTCATCAAAAATATATTTAAAAATGCATGTACCTATTAATAGAGCTTCAAAATACATGAATCTACTGAAGGGAGAAAAAGACAAATTCACAATTAAAGTTGAAGATTTCCAAACCGTTCTCTCAGCAATTACTGCAACAAATGGAAAATCAGAAGGGACAAATCTTGAAAAACACTACCAATCAATCTGACTAATATTTTTAGAAAGCTTCACTTAACAACACAGAATACACATTCTTATTAAGCACACACAAAACATTTGTTTACAGACAACATTCTGCACTCTATAATAAACACAGGAAGTATGTTATTGAACCACAGCAGAATTAAATTTAACAACTATTAGAGAAAAACATCTAGAAAATTAAGGAATTATTTGGAAATTATATAGGTCCAAGAAAAAAAATCACAAAGGAGCTTAAGAATTCTTTGAACTTCATGTGTACAAACACATGTAAAGATACTCTGTATGATGCAGACAGAGAAAAAAATTTAAATATTAAGTGCTCCTTTAGAAAACGGTGGTCTCAAATACTAGAAAGACAGGATATCACTATAGATCCTTCAAACATTAAAAGAATAAAGAAATATGAAACTTCATGCCAATAAATTAGACAACCTACGTAAAAACAAATTCCTTAAGACACATAAACTAAAGCTATTCAAAAAAAATTAATATATATCTGAATAGGCCAATAGCAATTTATTCAATCAAATAAATCAAATCCACAGTTTAAAATCTTCCCACAAACAAACTCCAAGGCCAGAGATCTACTTTGGTGAATTCTACCAAACACTGGGGTAGCAAATCACCCCAGTATAATTGCTATGAGAACTTCATGAACTGTATAAATGGACAAAAAGATATGACACCGAAAGATGAGTTCCCCAGATCTGAAGGCGTCCAATATGCTACTGGGGAAGAGTGGAGAGCTACTAACAGCCCCAGAAAGAATGATGCAGCTGGGAAAAGTGGAAACAATGCTCAGTAGTGGATGTCTGGTGATCAAAGTAAAATCCAAGGCTGCAAAGAATATTATCAATAGGAACCTGGAATATTAGGTCCATGAATCAAAGCAAATGGGAGGTGGTCAAGCCAGAGATGGTAAGAATAAACATCGATATCTTAGGAATCAGTGAACTAAAATGGACGGGAATGGGTGAATTTAATTGAGATGACCATTATCATCTACCACTGTGGGCAAGAATCCCACAGAAGAAATGGAATAGCCCTCATAATCAACAAGAGAGCCCAAAATGCAGTACTTGGGTGCAGCCTCAAAAATGAGAGAATGATCTCAGTTGTTTCCAAGGCAAGCCATTCAACATCACGGTAATTCAAGTCTTAAAGGAGATGGGAATACCAAACCATCTTACCTGTCTCCTGAGAAACCTGTAGGTGGGTCAGGAAGTAACAATGGAAAAAGTGACTGGGTCAAGATTGAGAAAGTAGTACGACAGGGTTGTCTGCTGTCACCTTATTTGTTTCATCTATATGCTGAGCACATCATGAGAAATGTCAGGCTGAATAAGTTACAACCTGGAATCAAGATAGGCAGGAGAAACACCAGCAACCTCAGATATGCAGATGATACCACTCTAATGGCTGAAATCAAAGAGGAACTAAAGAGCTTCTTAATGAGGGTGAAGGAGGAGAGTGAAAGAGCTGGCTTAAAACTAAATATTAAAAAAACTAAGATCATGACATCTATCCCCATTACTTCATGGCAAACAGAAGGGGAAAAGGAGTAGTGACAGATTCCCTCTTCCTGGGCTCTAAAATCACTGCAGATGGTGACTGCAGCCATGAGATCAGAAGATGTCTGCTTCTCAGCAGGAATGCTATGACAAACCTAGACAGTATGTTGAAGAGCAGAGACATCACTCTGCCGACAAAGGTGCGTATAGTCAAGCCTATGGTCTTCCCAGTGGTCACATATGGTTGTGAGAGCTGGACTGTAAAGAAGTCAGAGTAACAAAGAACTGATGCCTTCGAACCGTGGTGCTAGAGAAGACTCTTTGCGAGTCCCTTGGACAGCAAGATCAAACCAGTCAATCTTGAGGGAGATCAGCTCTGAGTACTTGTTAGAGGGACTAATGCTGAAGCTAAGAGTCCAGTATTTTGGTCATTTGATGCCACTGGAAAAGTCACTGGAAAAGTCCCTGATGCTAGGAAAGATTGAGAGCAGAAGGAGAAAGGGGCATAAGAGGATGAGATGGCTGGATGGCATCACCAAAGCAATGGACATGAACTTGGGCAAACTTGAGGAGATGGTGAGGGACAGGGAGGCCTGGCACATTGCAGTCCATGGGGTTGCAAAGAGTTGGATGAGTGGTGACTGAACACTACCACCAAACACTTAGAGAAGAACAACAACTATATAAAAACTTTTTGAGAAAACATCTTTCTAACTTATTCTATTATCCTGATATAAAAACCAGATAAAGACATTATTTTAAAAACCTACATACCAATCTTGAGAAAGAAAAACAGAGCTAAAAGGATCAACCTTTCTGACTTTAGACTCTACTACAAAGCTATAGTCATCAAGACAGTATGGTACTGGCTCAAAAACAGAAATAAAGACCAAAAGAACAAGATAGAAAGCCTAGAGATAAACCCACACACCTAGGGGCACCTTATCTTTGAAAGAGAAGGCAAGACTATACAATGGAGAAGATAGCCTCTTCAATTAATGATGCTGGGAAAACTGCACAGCTACACATAATAAGAATGAAATTAGAACACTTCCTATTGTCATACACAAAAATAAACTCAAAATGGATTAAAGACCTAAATGCAAGGTCAGACACTGTGAAACTCTTAAAGGAAAGCATAGGCAGAACACTCTTTTACATAAATTAAAGCAAGATCTTCTTTGATCCAGCTCCTAGAGTAATGAAAATAAAAACAAAAATAAGCAAATAAGACTTAATTAAACATATAAGCTTTTGCACAGCAAACGAAACTATAAACAAGATGAAAAGACAACCCTCAGACTGGGAGAAAATAATCACAAATGGAGCAATGGATAAAGGATTAATCTCCAAAATACACAAGCAGCTCATGCAGCTCAACTTCAGAAAAAATAAACAACTCAATCAAAAAAGGGGCCAAAAACCTAAGCAGACATTTCCCCAAAGAAGACATACAGATGGCCAACATACACATGAAAAGATGCTCAACATCACTCAACATTAGAGAAACACAAATTAAAACTACAATAAAGTACCACCTCACAGTGGTCAGAATGGCCATCGTCATAAAATGTACAAACAATAAATGCTGGAGAGGATGTGGAGAAGAGGGAACCCTCTGGCACTGCTGGTGGGAATGTAAACTGACACAGCCACTGTGGAAAAAAATATGGAGATTCTTTTAAAAGCTAGGAATAAATCTACCATATGACCCAGACCCCACTACTGGGCATACACCCTAAGAAAACCATAATTCAAAAAGACATAAGTACCCCAGTGTTCACTGCAGCACTATTTACAATAACCAGGACATGGAAGCAACCTAGATGTCCATCAACAGATGAATGGATAAAGAAGTTGTGGTACATATATGGAATAGAATATTGCTCATCCATAAAAAGCAACAAAACTGAGTCAGCTGTAATGAGGTGCATAAACCTAGAGTGTGTCATACAGAATGAATTATTGCATATACATGGAATCTAGAAAAATAGTACTGACGAACTTATCTGCAGGGCAGAAATAGAGATGCAGATATAAACACACTTACGGACACAGTAGGGAGAGGAGAAGGTGGGACAAATTGAGAGAGCAGCACTGACATATACACACTACCATGTGCAAAACAGTTAAGCTAGTGGGAAGCTGCTGTGTAATACAGGGAGCTCAGCTTGATGCTCTGTGATGACCTAGATGGGTGGGATGTGAGGAGGGGACGAGAGGTCAAGAGAGGGGATATATGTATTCAGTACAGTTCAGTCACTCACTCGTGTCTGACTCTGCGATCCCATGAACCGCAGCACGCCAGGCCTCCCTGTCCATCACCAACTCCCGGAGTTCACTCAAACTCATGTCCATTGAGTTGGTTATGCCATCCAGCCATCTCATCCTCTGTCATCCCCTTCTTCTCCTGCCTTTAATCCTTCCCAGCATCAGGGTCTTTTCCAAGGAGTCAGCTCTTCATATCAGGTGGCCAAGTATTGGAGTTTCAGCTTCAGCGTCAGTCCTTCCAATGAACACTCAGGACTGGTCTCTTTTAGGATGGACTGGTTGGATCACCTTACAGTCCAAGGGACTCCCAAGAGTCTTCTCTATAGCCTTCTCTATAGCCTTGACTAGATGGACCTTTGTTGGCAAAAGTAATGTCTCTGCCTTTTAATATGCTGTCTAGGTTGGTCCTAACTTTTCTTCCAAGGAGCAAGGGTCTTTTAATTTCATGGCTGCAGTCATCATCTGCAGTGATTTTGGAGCCCCAAAAAATAAAGTCTGTTGCTGTTTGCAGTGTTTCCCCATCTATTTGCCATGAAGTGATGGGACTGGATGCCATGAACTTCATTTTTTGAATGCTGTTTTAAGCCAAACTTTTCATTCTCTTCTTTCACTTTCACCAGAGGCTCTCTAGTTCCTCTTCCTTTCTGCCATAAGGGTGGTATCATCTGCATATCTGAGGTTATTGAGATTTCTCCCAGCAATCTTGATTCCAGCTTGTGCTTCTTCCACCCCAGCGTTTCTCATGATGTACTCTGCATAGAAGTTAAAGAAGCAGGGTGACAATATACAGCCTTGATGTACTCCTTTTCCTATTTGGATCTAGTCTGTTGTTCCATGTCCAGTTCTAACTGTTGCTTCCTGACCTGCATACAGATTTCTTAAGAGGTAGGTCAGGTGGTCTGGTATTCCCATCTCTTTCAGAATTTTCCACAGTTTATTGTGATCCACACAGTCATATTTACAGCTGATTCACGCTGCTGTACAGCAGGAACCAACACAACATTATAAAGCAAATACCCTATAATTAAAAATGTTTTAGAAAACTACAAACCCATGTATACCATGAACATATATGAAAGCATCTCTCATTAACACAAATCTGAATTTTTACAATTTATATACAACATATATACATTGTTGTACAATGTACTTAATGGTAAAAGACCTAAGATCATGAGTAAGGCAACAATGTCAGCTCATCACTTCTATTTAACATTGCACTGAGACTACTAGGTGGTGCAATAAAGCAACAAAAGAAATAAAAGGTATAAAAATTGAAAAGGTAGAAGTAAAATAGTCTATTTACAGACAAGAGGAGGGTCTGCCCAGAACATCTGAAAGAATCCACAAAACTGCCACCAGAAGTAGTGAGTTTAGCAGAATCAAAAATTACAAAGTTTTATGCCAAAATCTATTATATTGCTATATACTAAAAACAAACAGTTGGAACTGATATTACATAACCATTTACAATAACATAAAAATAGTAAACAGAGACCAACAAAATATATGTAATATCTTTACAGTGAAAACTACAAAATACTGCTGAGAAACTAAAGACAACTTAAATGGAGAGAGATACCAAGTTCATGCATCAGAAGACTCAACATCCTTAAGAAATTAATTCACTCCCAATTAGCCTCCATGATAATAGCATTCACTATCAAAATCTTGTTAAGGTTTCTCTGCAGAAAATGACAAGGTAATTCTAAAATACATAGAAATGGAAAGAACTTAGGCTAGAAAACAACCTTGAAACAAAAAAGCAAAGGTGGAGGGTTTAAACTACCTGATTTTAAGACTTACATAAAGCTATGATAATCAGGACAGTAACGTCATAAGGATAGATACATAGATCAATAGATATAATAGGGTTCTGAAATAGGCCCGCATATAATGTTGACTGATTTTCAACAAAGTTGCCAAGGTAGTTCGGTAGGGAAAAATACAACCTTTTCAATAATGCTTCTTCAACAATTTGACTTTCATAGGCAAAGAAATAAATCTCATCTCTTATGTAATACCATACATTAAAATTAACTCAAATGAGATAAAAGACTTAAAATGTAAAAGCCTAAAGCAGTTTCAAGACTTGAAGAAAAAGAAAAAAGTTAGGGAAAATATTGCCCAATATCTGTGCCAATACCTCCAATTTCTACTTCAAATTAGGGCAGAATCATTAAGGAAAGCAAATCTGAGGTTCTTAAGTCAACATTTGAAACTACTCAAAAGAAAAGAGCATTTCCCTCAAAGTACTCAGTAACTCCAAGCCAAGTAGTTCTTAATTCAATTAAAACTCTCAGAACCATGCACAACCTGCTATAAAGAATAATCTTTAGGACTGAGTAAAAGATGTTATCATAGACAATTCCCTGAAGCAAATACAACAGCTAAAGCTATGCTCATAGCCACCAGATGTTCAGGGAAGATACAGAAATATAGGGAAATTATAGGGAAAATTCTCTGGAATGGAAGTGGCTAAATTCCTGCAGTGCTTTAATTCAAATCACTCAGTGTTGAGCTATTAGTGAACAAAATATACACACATGAGATGAGAAAAGAAAAAAATCAAACATTGAAAGATTTATAGAAAACTAAGACTTATATTTTAAAATTTGAATTAAACAAGATTTATATTTTAAAATGTGAATTAAACTTCATTTTCCCCATTCTTCCTATGTATATACACGTTTTCAACTAAAGGATACTTTTCAATTAAAAAAATAATACCTTTTCCCCTAGCTCCCTAACCTGAAGAACATCATAAAATGGGTTGTTCTGCAGTCAAGATTTAACAAGAAAAATGTATAGCCATAGGAAACTTGATATCAGAATAAAGTATTGTAAGAAAAAACTCATTTTGTAAGTTCATAAAAGTTCTTTCTACCACTGAAGGAAAAATTTAAACCTTACATTAAGTAGCAAAACTATTCTTAAAATGAAAAGAATAGTAACAACAGAAAATATTTTAAGTACCTTTCACAAGATTTACTGACATAACCATCAGGCTTGATCAATTATATCTAATAGAATGTCAATGTGAACATATTATGACACACCAAAAACCATCCCCTAATGTTTTGTGAAATTACATTATTTTACAATATTCTAATATTACTTAACTCACTTCTCTTCCATTTTGAACAAAAAACAGAATTCAGGTGAAGTTTCACTTATGAAAGCTTTCTGAGAACTACACATCTTACTAGCATATTGAAACAATTAAGCTAGGCCAATGTAAGTTTTTAAATCAAAACAGCCTACTCCAGAACTCTGCAAATATGGGCATATGAGTTAAGGCAAAAAACAAGTCACAAAAAAAGTTCACGTTAAAAAGTTTTCTTAAATTTGCTTAATTTTTTTCCTTCAATCCTTCCACCTTTCAAGAAATATGGTTAGACCTGTCCACTTTGTCTTTCATTTGAAAATCTCTCTATTCTGCCAACTTACTGTCTCAGAAAGTATGGACTATAGATTTTCTTTATTTTCAAATATGTGTAATTGTCATGGAAGATGAAAGTGGAAAAGATGTAAAAGTTTGGAATTATCTCAGCAGTGTCACTATTCAAGAAACTGTCACCATACAATATTACATATATTGTGTGTGTATATGAATATCAGACTGGATTTTACACATTTCCTTAATCTACATTAATCCCCAACGTAAACTCCAAAATGACTGTTATCAAGCTCACGAGACAGTCAATTTTTTTTCCAAAAAGATTCCCATTGTGTTTATTTACTTCATAACATAGAAAAATGAAAAAAATGTCTTACTAGAAGTGATATATCAGCAAAAAGTGCACTTAGATGTGATCCTTGCAGAAAACTTTTCTTTATTCCTTTTTTACAAAGTCCAATTCCTTAATTAAATACATATATATTAAGTGGGTTATTATTAACTCTAAAACAAAATTAAATATAATTTCATCACTACAAATTTCAACACTCAACACTACCCCTGGCAAATAGTTCTACAAATACTTACTGAACAGAAAAATAATTTTTAAATTTTTAATTTTTAACTGGAGGATAATTGCTTTACAGTGTTGTTGGTTTCTGCCATACAACAATGTGAATCAGTGGCAAGTATACATATGTCCCCTCCTTCTGGAGCCTCCCTCCCCGCCCATCCCCACTCTGAGACCATCCCAGAGCACTAGGCTGAGCTGTGTTATGTAGTAACTTCCCGCAGCCACCTGTTTCACAAGCAGCAACGTGTATGTTTCAATGCTACTTTCTCAATCCATCCCACTCTCTCCCCACTACTGTGTCCACCAAGTCCATTCTCATGTCTGTCTATTCCTGCCCAGCAAACAGGTTCATCAGCACCATGGAAAATACATCTTTACAACTCAGTTGTTTTATCTGGCTAATAAAAACATAATGTTAGCCAACTGGGCATTTCTAATGTCACTAATCCAATTTTTCAAGTTTTCTTAAATGTTTAGTAATATTCTACCCATGCCAAGATCCACAAATTGGTGTCCCAGGTCACATTTTCCTATCCTCTGTATCCCAAGATATACTTTACACTTACATGGTACACAGAGCCTACTGAACTTAGGTTCTCATGAAATAGTTGAAAATGTTCACTGTATTATGTTCTCACTTAGGGAAAAAACTGTCCAAGTGTCTTATACTGCCATAAAATATGTATGTAGTCAATGCAATTGAATATACTTAAGAGTTTTCATTCTTTTAAAGGGAACAATGAAAATGAACATAAAAAAACAAAAACAAGTATGAAACTGAATAATGTCTATTATTCACATTAATAAAGGAACACTAGTGAATGCTAACCAATGGTGTAGCGCATAAAGAATGATCCAGTCTTGTTACACTTCTGCTTCGAAATAGAAGCAAGACCAGGGTCTCCGACATTGCAGGTGGCTTCTTTACCGACTGAGCTATAAGGGAAGCTCCAGTAGCAAGACACTAAGGTGGAAAGAGAAAGATGTAAGCCCCTCCTCACCCTGGCTGGCCAGGTCAATTATAATGTTAATCTATTCAATTGGTGCAAAAAGTAACTGCAATTTTGCACTGTTGAACTTTGCTGTTTGAATATTGCAATACATTTTTAAATAAATGTGGATAAAGTTATACATCATTTTAATATGCATTTCTCACTTTTTTAATTTTTTTTGCTAATGACTTATGAGGGACTTCCCTGGTGGCTCAGACGGTAAAGCGTCTGCCTACAGTGCGGAAGACCTGGGTTCAATCCCTGGGTCAGGAAGATCCTCTGGAGAAGGAAATGGCAACCCACTCCAGTACTCTTGCCTGGAAAATCCCATGGATAGAGGAGCGTAGTATGCTACAGTCACAACACACCAGGCTTCCCTGTACTCCAGGGAGGTGATGCCATGCAACCATCTGGTACTCCGTTATCCCCTTCTCTGCTCTCAATCTTTCCCAGCATCAGGGTCTTTTCCAATGATTCAGCTCTTCACATCAGGTGGCCAAAGTATTGGAGTTTTAGCTTCAGTCCTTCTAATGAACATTCAGGGATCGATTTCCTTTAGGATTCACTAGTTTGATCTCCTCACAACCCAAGGGACTTTCCTTTCAAGAAGCAATCATCTAATTTCATGGCTGCAGTCATGGTCCACAGTGATTTTGGAGCCCTAGAAAATAAAGTCTATCACTGTTTCCACTGTTCTCTATTTGCCACGAAGTACTGGGACCAGACGTCATGATCTTAGTTTTCCAAATGTTGAATTTTAAGCCAGTTTTTTTCACTCCCCCGTTTCACATTCATTAAGAGGCTCTTTAGTTCTTCTTCACTTTCTGCCATAAGGGTGATATCATCTGCTTATCTGAGGTTATTGGTATTTCTCCTGGCAATCTTGATTCCAGCTTGCACGTCATCCAATCCAGTGTTTCACATGATGTACTCTGCATATAAGTTAAATAAGCAGGGGGCAATATGCAGCCCTGACATACCCCCTTCCCAATTTGGAACCAGTCCATTGTTCTGTGTTGCCTCTTGACCTGCATATAGGTTTTCACAGGAGGTAGGTAAGGTGGTCTGGTATTCCCATCTCTTGAAGAATTTCCCAGTTTGTTGTGATCCACAGTGTCATAGGCTTTAGTGTAGTCAATGCAGTAGAAGTAAATGTTAATGTCAATGAAGTAGATGTTTACGTCAATGTTTATTTATGTCAAAGTAGATGGTAAGTCAATGAAGCAGAACTAGAAGATTCACTGAGCATGGCCCTGCCCACCAGACCAAGACTCAGTTTTACCCACAGCCAGTCCCTCCCATCAGGAAGCTTCCACAAGCCTCTTATCCTCATCCACCAGAGAGCAGACAGAATGGAAACCACAATCACTGAAAACTAACCAAACTGATCACATGGATCGCAGCCTTGTTTAACTCAGTGAATCTATGAGTCATACTGTGTATGGCCACTCAATACAGATGGGTCAACATGGTGGAGAGTTCTGACAAAACATCCATTGGAGAAGGGAATGGCAAACCACTTCAGCATTCTTGCCTTGAGAACCCCATGGACAGTATGAAAGGGCAAAAGATACCTTGCTGTGTATTTTATATTTATTTTAGACTAGGGAAATGATGTTAGATCAAAAGCAAATTCAACTGATTTTTTTTATTCGCATACAAAATGGGTTGTAAAGAGACAAATCATAACGTTAACAAAGCTTCTGGCCCAGGAACTGCTAATGAACGTACAGTGCCGTGGTGGTTCAAGAAGTTTTGCTAAGAAGACAAGGGCCTTGAAGATAAGGAGCGCAGTGGCCAGCCATCAGAAGTTGACAGGGACCAACTTAGAGGATCATCTTTACAACTAAAGGAGAAGCTGCCAAAGAATTCAACGTTGACCACTCTATGGTCATTCAGCATGTGAAGCAAACTGGAAAGGTGAAAAAGCTCGATCAGTGGGTACCTCCTGAGCTGACCAAAAATCAAAACAGAACATTGTTTTGAAGTGTCACCTTCTCTTATTCTATACAACAACCATGAGCCATTTCTAGCATGGATGGTGACATGCAGCGAAAAGTGATTTTATACAACAATTAGCAACAACTAGCTCAGTGGATGGACCAAGAAGCAGCTCCAAATCACTTTCTAAAGCCAGACTTGCACTCAAAAAAGGTCATGTCATGTTTGGTGGTTTGCTGCCCATCTGATCCACTACAGCTTTCTGAATCCTGGTGAAACCATTACATATGAGAAGTATGCAACAAATCAATGAGATGCACAGAAAATTGCAATGCCTGCAGCCAGCACTGGTCAAAAGAATGGGCCCAATTCTTCTCCATGACAACACCCAACTGCTCGTCACACAATCCACGCTACAAAGTTTTGCCTCATCCGCCACATTCACTTGACTGCTTGCCGACCAACTACCACTTTTTCAAGCACCTCGACAACTTTTTGGAGGGAAAATGCTTCAACAATCAGCAGGACGCAGAAAAGAGTTCCAACAGTTTCCAAAAGTTTGTCCAAAGCATGTACTTTTATGCTGCAGGAATAAACAAACTTATTTCTCGTTGGCAAAAATGTGTTGATTATAATGGCTCCCATCTCGATTAATAAAGATGTGTTTAAGCCTAGTTATAACGATTTAAAATTCAAGGTCTGAAACCGTCAGTTACTTTTGTACCAAGCTAGTAGCAATTTAGAATTGCATGACTCAGTAACTATGGCAATCCCCAAGTAAATCTGCTTCATCAAATGAAAATGATAATTTCTCCACACAAACACCAATATTTTGAATCTTATTCAGTAGTATTAATTATTGTGGTACTGCAGTTTTGTTTCTAACTGAAATGTACAGCCCTTTTAGAGGCAGGGGGAAAGCCACAATATGCCAAACATTCATTTTATATAAACAAATTAAGTATTAAAAACTTGAACTTTATAACACACACATACACAAACAACTAGGCCTTTTGTTTTCTGTGAAGTTAAAAGGAGCTAGAAACCTGATTTCTGCTTTCAATCTAATTGTACTGAAATGCAGAACTCAGAAAAAGGTCCTCAAATACAGTTACAGTACTAACTTCTAAAATCTAATAATTCAAAACGAAACTATTTTTCATGTGTTCTCAGCCTAAACAAAACTAATTATTTTAAATGTACTTTGACACTAGATTTGTGTCAGTGTCACAGAAGGAATTAAAAGTTTAGCAATCTGATCCTTGGTAAATAACTCATTAAATACAAATTTGATAATTACACACATAGTACATATTCTTATATCAAAAATATTAATTCCTCAATTCTGTAAGTTAATTGTTATTGGCAAGTTTGTTTTATATACAGTTCTAAAACAGTTGCTAAAAGGCAATATTCTAAAAACCAAGTTCTTACAGTGAGAAATATACCCTCACCCTCAAAAAAAAAAACAAAAAAAAAAACTAAACTAAAATGTTAGTGGTTCAGTTATCATTAAGTTTCACATACTGAATATCCAAAATCCTGTCCAGGCAACAGCTAGACAGCTGGTACCTCCAACAGCCAGCTTTCCCAAACCTGGTCCCCACCAATTTCCTAGTACCCTCTACTTCTATTTCCTTCTCCCTCAACTGTTACCGCTGTTGTTAACCTGGACTACAAGCTATCGTAGTCCAGCTAACAATGGCTTGTTAAGTTTCGTTCAAGTTTTGACCTCTGACTGGAAACAGCTTTCCCCCTTGTCTCTTAGGTAGACCAAATGTCCAGTTCAATGACACCGTCTGTGAAGGCAACCTCAAGTATCCTTTACCATTACTATCACTTATAGGGGGGCAAACTAAGTACAGTTTTATAAGCATGAGTCTATTATACTATATGCTTATTTAACAGAAGGAACTTTTTTGTACTTTATTCATTTCTGTATCCCCAATATCTAGTCAATATTTGGCACACAATTCAACACGCATTCAGAAAACATTTACTAAGCATCCAATCTATTCCCGACACTTTTCTAGGTGCTAGGAATAAATTTCTATATCTATTCCTGACTTAAGGGAACTTACATTGTAATGGAAGTGGCGTGCAACACATAGTGAATACAGGATATATAATATACACAGCAGGTTTAATATAAAGTTTTTTCAATGAGGAAAAAAAAAGCAGAAAAGAAGTACTATCATAGGGAGGGGATTAAAATTTGAGAAAAGGTATCCAGGAAAGGCCTAACATAACAATGATACTAATAATAACTAAACAGCAACAATAACATTTGAGTATTTACCAGATGGACAGGGAGGCCTGGCCTGCTGCGATTCATGGGGTTGCAAAGAGTCGGACACGACTGAGCGACTGAACTGAACTGAACTGAATCAGTATCCTAACTGCTTTACACATATAAAGTGATGTAAATCTAACCATAACCTCTCATTATTAGCCTCAAGAGGAAACAAATACTAAGAAGCAACTAGCCAAAGTCATACAGCTAAATCAATAAAGCAATAAAGCCAGGACTAGAACCCAGGAATGCTTTTAACAGCTATGTATAACCACAGTTCAGTTAATGCTTGTGCTGAATAAATTCAGTAAATGAAATAAATGAATGTATAATACAGCAATATACTCAAAAGACAGCAATGTATATCAGTCTCAGAGGGCTAATACATTGGAGCAGCTTCAGAAATACAATGCATATATCAATACCCATGAAGACATCCTGACAAATAACAGGTCAGTGCTTGATACAAACAAAAAATGATAAGCACTGATCATTTCTCTACAACCTTAAAAATACATTTTAAGTTTCTATATTACAATTACCGTAACTAAAAATTACACAAACAGTAACACAAAAATCACATGGAGATCATTAAAAAAACTTTTTAAAAGGGTACCCTAAAATAAGTAAGTCCTTTGAAGGCATTATCATTTCAATGATCATTAAATGTTGAAATTCATATTTTATACTGTAGCACAAGTTATTGTCATCTTCCAGTTTTCCATATCAACAAAAAGGGTTAAACGAAACGACCAAGGTTCAAAACCTTTCTTCAAATGTCCCAAATATGCTTTATCAAGCAAACAGACAAAATCCAGTACCACTGGTATTACTGAAGACCTGAATGACCTAAAGTGATCTGTTCCCTACCTCCTTTCTCTTGCCATATGAGCTTTTTATTTAAGTGTCTAATCAGTGAATGTAAATATATTAGAGAGCAAAGTGAAACCAAAGTGCTGCTAACACGACACTGGCATTCCTAGTTTCAAATCTTGAGGGCCTAAGAAGTATCTCCTCAAATTTTGATTAAAATTATTGATAAAATTATGATGGAAATTACTGTCTTTATGTTTGGAAATTATCAAAATTTCTGCATATTTTGGGCATAAAATTTGAGCATAACACACTGTCAAAGAAAAGAGTTGTCTATGTAAAAACAGTTTGAAAAGTCAATCCAGATTAAGACAAAAATAAAACAGACCAAAAAAACCCAAAACATAAATAACTGTCTATAAACACAATACAAGGTGTTTATTTGCTGAGATATGAATTTCAAATATATTTCAAATTTCAAAATGTACCAGAGGTTACATAAGATTTGGAAATGTTCAAGTTTCAACCAGAAGGGAGAAGGTTCTCACTGAAACCTGGGGCAATCAGTAGAAACCAAAGCAGAATGACCCTCTTAATAGTAATGCTAACCTACTTTTCCATAAGAAATTGAATACATCACCAAAACAAATTAAAATCTGTTGAGAAGAAACCAACAAAATCCACACAACAGCATGATGAATGTCAAGAGTCAATCAAAACTTACTCAACATAAGAAAATGGAAAAATGTGTTAACATATCAAGGGGAAAAAATTTGAGAAAAGAAAACAGACCCAGAAACAAGAAAAAGATGATATTCTCAAAGATATAAACTTTAAAATGCTGCAAGTATATTACAGGATTTAATGAAAACTAGAAAAAAAATTACTTTGAAAAGAACCAAATGAATCTCTAAAGATGGAAAATACAGTATCTCAAATTAAAAAACTGGATATACTTGGCAACAAATTCAACAGTACAGGGAAAAAAGATTCTTAAACTGAACATGTGAAAATAGAAAGCAAAAGAAGAAATGAAGAACAGAGCATCAAGTATCTGCAAGAATATCAAGGGCAGTCTAGAAGTGGTGTAATTGTAGTCCCAGAAGGATAGGGAGTCAGAAAAAAATATCTGAAGAAATAATGGCAAAAGAATTTCCAAATTTGAGAAAAACTAAACCTGTATATTCAAGAAACTCACTGCACAAAAAACAAGCACAAAAAAGCCATACCAAAGCACATAATTAATAACTGAACTGCTAAAATCCAGTAACATTAAAAAAAACTCTTAAAAGCAACCAAAGTAAGGCGAAACTTGTTTTAACAAGTTTAAACAAAGGAATAATGCCTTTAAAGTGCTAGGGGAAAAAATCTGTTACTTAAAATCGACATAAAGCAAAAATACCCTTCACAGATGAAGACAAATAAAGACACTTTCAGATATACTAAAGCTCAGAACCTGTCACCAGTCTGTCACCTTGCTCTACAAGGAACACTGAAAGAAGTTCTTCAGGAAGAACAGTAGAACTGTACAACCAAGTGAACGTAAACTATGGATTAGTTAATAAAAATGCATCAATATCAAATGTAACAAAGGTATCACACCAATGCAACATGTTAATAATAGGAAAAGGAGACAGATAAAGAATGAGAGAGAGACAAGTATTAATATATGAGAACTCTGTACTTCTGCTTCAATGTTTCTATAAATCTGCTCTGCTGCTGCTAAGTCGCTTCAGTCGTGTCTGACTCTGTGCAACCCCATAGACGGCAGCCCACCAGGCTCCCCCGTCCCTGGGACTCTCCAGGCAAGAACACTGGAGTGGGTTGCCATTTCCTTCTCCAATGCATGAAAGTGAAGTCGCTCAGTCGTGTCCGAACCTCAGCGAGCCCATGGACTGCAGCTTTCCAGGCTCCTCTACCCATGGGATTTTCCAGGCAAGAGTACTGGAGTGGGGTGCCATTGCCTTCTCCGATAAATCTGCTCTAAGAAACAGCAGATAAAAACTTATTTCTACACAAAGGAAGACCAATAGAAATGATGTATGAGTTTATTTTCTTTTAATTTTTAAAAAGATACAAGTTTGTAAAGCAACAGTAGCAATAATATAAAAAAATAACAACATGCAGCATGAAACAGATGATGAGAATAGCACAGAAATGAAGGGGAGAAATTTTATTTCCAAACTGGAAACCAAAATGTCCATCAAAGGTGAATCAAAAAATTGTGATATAAACATATAAAGGAACACCAGGCAACAGTAAACTGGAACAAAACACTGATGGACATAAACATGGATTAACTGCAAAAATACATTTTGGTGAGGGAAAAAATTCAGACACAGGATACATATTGTATGATTCAATTCAGGAATACATTTGCCAAATTCTGAGCAACCATCAAATACATATGAAGGTCAAGCATTATGAAAACATACATACAACACCAAAAAGCTATACCTATGTAGTTAAGACCAAGAACAATCAGTATTATCTTTTGAGTCTTAGTTTTCTCATCTATAAAACACTACAGTAATAGTTCATATACTTCATAAATTTAGTTACGAGAATTAAATAAGCATATATACTTAGCATATTGCCTGACATACAGTACAAGCTCAATAAGTGCTAGCTTTGTAAAAAAATAACCCAGAAAAGGAGACAAATGGAAGAGATGGAGAATGCCACTGGAAGTCAACTGGTCAGCAATATTCCTATTAAAAAATGATCACTTTGTTGAAGAAATCAGAAATCGAAAACTGTATACATGCGTGCGTGCGTGCTGAGTGTCCAACTCTTTTTGACCCTATGGACTGTAGTCTGTCAGGCTTCTTTGTCCATGGGAATTCTCCAGGCATGAATACTGGGGTTAAAGACAGAAATGTAGATCAATGGAACAAAATAGAAAGCCCAGAGATAAATCCACGCACCTATGGACACCTTATCTGTGACAAAGGATCAAAAAGACAATCTCTTTAACAAGTGGTGCTGCGAAAACTTGTCAACCACCTGTAAAAGAATGAAACTAGAACATTTTCTAACACCATACACAAAACTAAACTCAAAATGTAAGACCGGAAACTACAAAACTTGTAGAGGAAAATATAAATCACAAAAACATAAGCATACGCACAGAGGAAATCACAAAAACATGACATAAATCACAGCAAGATCCTCTATGACCCATTCCCCAGAGGAATGGAAATGTAAGAAAAAATAAACAATTGGGACCTAATTAAGCTTTTGCACAACAAAGGAAACTATAAGCAAGGTGAAAAGGTAGCCTTCAGAATGGGAGAAAATAACAGCAAATGAAGCAATTGACAAAAAATTAATCTCCAAAATATACAAGCAGCTCATGGAGCTCAATATCAGAAAAACGAACAACCCAATCAAAAAGTGGGCCAAAGAATTAAACAGACATTTCTCCAAAGAAGACATACAGATGGCTAACAAACACATGAAAAGATGCTCAACATCATTTATTATCAGAGAATGCAAATCAAAACCACAATGAGGTGCCAGCTCACACCAGTCAGAATGGCCATCATCAAAAAGTCTACAAACAATAAATTCTGGAGAAGATGTGAAGAAAAGGGAGCCCTCTTACACCGTTGGTGGGAATGCAAACTGGTACATCCACTATAGAGAAGTGTAGAGATTCCTTAAAAAACTGGAAATAGAACTGCCATATGACCCAGCAATCCCACTGCTGGGCATACACACCAAGGAAAGCAGAATTGAAAGAGACACATGTACCCCAATGTTCATCGCAGCACTGTTTATAACAGCTAGGACATGGAAGCAACCTAGATGTCCACTGGCAGATGAATGGATAAGGAAGTTGTAGTGTGTATCAGCTATAAAAAAGAACACATTTGAGTCAGTTCTAATGAGGTGGACAAAACTAGAGCCTATTACAATGACATAAGTTAGAAAGAGAAACACCAGTACAGTATATTAATGCATATATGTGGAATTTAGAAAGACAGTAATGATGATCCTATACATAAAGCAGCAAAAGAGACACAGATGTAAAGAACAGATGTTTGGACTATGTGGGAGAAGGGGAGGGTGGGATGATTTGAGAGAATAGCACTGAAACATGTATATTACCATATGTAAAATAGATGACCAGTGCAAGTTCAAAGCATGAAGCAGGGCGCTCAAAGCCAGTGCTCTGGGACAACCCAGAGGGATGGGGTAGGGAGGGAGGTGGAAGGGGGGTTCAGGATCAGGGGATACATGTATACCTGTGGGTGATTCATGTCGATGTATGGCAAAAACCACCACAACACTGTAAAGTAATTATACTCCAATTAAAATAATTAAAAAAAAAAAAAACCTGGGGTTAAAAAAAATACTGGAGTGGGTTGCCATACCCACGTCTCCTGCATTAGCAGGTGGGTTCTTTACCACTAGCGCCACCTGGGACACCCAAACACTGTACACAGCAAAGGCCAAATGAGACATTTTGGAATATATTTGGAATCATTTAACATAACTGACACTAGAATTGAAAAAAAAAAATACTACTAAGGCCTTAAAAGGATAGATTTATAAACACATAAAAAGATATTAAGCCACAAGAAACAATACCTTTTTGTTCATTTCACAGACGCAAACATTGAAGGAAGAAAGTGATTTCAAGTACACAGGAAACTAGGGACTTTCCAAATACAGGAGGTAAGTAAGATGACACAAATAAGAGCAAGTGTGAACGAAAACAGCAAAGCAGGGTGTAGAATGGATGGATGGGCAAAGCACAATTATGCACCACCTTGAAAACAGGAAAGCATTTCAACCTAATACTACAAAAAATACAAAAATAAGACAAAGGCAAGACTAATCCTGCCAAGTGGAATAATGCACAATTTCAGCATCAGTATAATGTTAAAAAGCTGGGTTCTTATACAATGCCCACTAAAACACAATCTGTTACATTCTTAGCCAGCAAATGGAGAAAGCATCATTTGCGTTAAAATGTGATAGTATACTGATGCCAAGAAATGCCCATCTTCCTCCATGCCCTTCCATTTCCATCTGCTTCCCCCAAAGTTTCCTTTTACTCCAAAACATCTCTTCACACAGCCTCTGTTTAAAAATAAAAATAAAAAAGGAAATAGCTTTGAGATATAATTCACATGCCATAGAATTCATACGTTTCAAGTATATACAACCTGGATGTTTTTTATATTCACAAGAATATGCAAACATCACCAGTAATTCTAGAATATTTTCATCACCCTTAAAAGAAACTTGTATCTCTCAGCAGTCACTCTCCACTCCCTATTCCCAACCCACACCCCAAGCCCTACAGTTAGGCATCAACTTTTTGTCTCTCTAGAATAGCCTATTCTGAACATTTCATGTAAACTGAACCATAGCCACCATAGTCTTCCATGACTAGCTTATTTCACTTAACTGTTTTCAAGATCCATTTGTTACAGCATGCATCAGTACTCCACCCCATCACATTTTATTTATTCATTCATCAGTTGACGGACATTTGAGTTGTTTCCACTTTTTACCTATTATAAATAATGCTGCTATGAGCAATGGTATATGAGTTTTTGTGTGGATATATGTGTTCATTTCTACTGTTATAATACAATATCTTTGCATTTTATTTTCTATAATCTTGCTTCGTTATGGTATCTAACATCTTCCCCATAATGATAGACATATCTGAAGTTAAGCCACAAATGACTAAGCATTTTACATAAATTATTAGTTCCTATTTTATTCTCCAAATAATTTATCACCCTCAAATCCATAAGCAGCAACCATACTGACAGCATTCATATTAATATTTAATATTAACATTTATTACATGTTCTGATACTGCTGTATCTCACCAAGTAGAGGATGTTACATCTCAAATGCTGAAGCTCCATCTGTTCTATGCTTCAACCCAACCTTAAGGGCTAACACTCCTAGTATTCCTTGTCAGGCATATAGTTACTGAAATTTATCATTTTTTACAGTCCTCAACCACTCAAACCCCAATAACAAAAGTATATTTTGTCCACAAAAAGAAGTTTTAAATAAACACACTATAAAATTTCACACTAGGCACTTAACATGATGAATGGCCAAATATACATCACTTTGGTTAAACAGTCTGGTAAGCTGCCAAAGTGTGTCAAACAGATGTCCACATTAATAAGGATGTTGGCCAGAATCTAGAAAAAAATTGAACACTTTATTTCCTACAGTTTGAATTGGAATATGCGTCAGAGGTCTTTTTAGGAAGACAAGCTCTAAAACTTAAGAAATGAAATGGAATCCAGGCATAAAATTCAGACTACCAGTCTAATCCACATCAAAAGAGGGTTTGATCCATTTAAAACTAATAGTAACAACAAAAATATCTGCACTAATGGAAAAGAAAAAACCCAAACCACCCTAAAGTTATTCTCAAAGATGAATACTATAAAACTTGGGATTTTCACTGCAAATACTTTGATATTGTTAAAGGGCCGCTTTGAGCCTTAAAATAGAGAGGTGGGGGCCTTTGGATTATCCCGACAGTATTACCTCTGCTTGCATTCTGGTGTAACTTTTCTAAGTGGCACAGAATTAGGAAGACTTACAAGTACTGCCCTAAGAACTGTACAGCATCTATACTACTTGCTACACTGACAACATATCCTGGGAGAGCTGTGGCAGATATAAACCACTGCAATAGTTTACTTCCCTGCTAAGCATATCCATGGAAGTGCGTGTGTCAAAATTTCATCTACTGTATCTCCTAGCAGAAAAAAGTGTTCAGAATTACTGATCCAGACCAGCAGCAGCAGTTCAGTCCAAAACCTCAGTTCAGCCCAAATCCTAGGGTAAAATCTGGGGTCATTTTAAAGACAGAAATTTAATAGATCACTATATATTCACTAAAAATCAACATGAAAATGCAAGAAGAATAAGACACAAGCATAAAACCTTCAATGCAGTGTGTATACATCTACTGCCTTTATTATAACATCAAACACGGTAGGTACAAAATGACAGATGCAAAGTTTAATGGAGGATTTCAAAAGAAAGCCTCCTAATTGGAAGGAATCGGTTCTTTATGGAGAACACAGCATTTGGCCTGACATGGAAAGACAATCAAGAAGTGAGATTCAGAGAAGAGGGAGAAAAGAATATCTATCTTTATTCATGTCCTCTACTTGAAAGGCATATATTCCCATGAATTTATTTCAAATAATCAAAGAATAAGGCTAGAACTGTCCTTTTTAAACAAGTGTTGTTAAGTATTATTCTTTAAGGAATCAAGCTTTATTTGACGTATCATCTTCCCTATCTCGTTATATTGGTATATAAGTATTAAAGAAGGCCCTGGTCAGTTCCAGGTTTAAAAGACTTTTCACCAGCTCTTACTCAGCTGAAGAGCCAAGCTGAGCCTGCTCCATATCCAGAGTGCTCTGCAGCCTGGTTTCATGCTCTCTCCCCTGTTTATTGCCTTCTACTTCTGAGCCAAACGACACAGTGATCTCTCTCTGTTTCCAAGGCAAACCATTCAATATCTCAGTAATCCAAGTCTATGCCCCAACCAGTAATGCTGAAGAAGCTGCAGTTGAACAGTACTATGAAGATCTACAAGACCTTCTGTAACACCAAAAAAAGATGTCCTTTTCATCACAGGGGACTAGAATGCAAAAGTAGGAAGTCAAGAGATACCTGGAGTAGCAGACAAAATTGGGATTGGAGTACAGAATGAAGCAGAGCAAAGGCTGAGTTTTACCAAGAGAACACACTGGTCATAGTAAACACCCTCTTCCAACAACACAAGAGAAGACTCTACACATGGACATCACCAGATTGTCAACACTGAAATCAGACTGATTATATTCTTTGCAGCCAAAGATGGAGAAGCTCTATCAAGTCAGCGAAAACAAGATGGGGAGCTGACTGTGGCTCAGATCATGAACTCATTATTGCCAAATTCAGACTAAATTTGAAGAAAATAGGGAAAACCACTAGACCATTCAGGTATGACCTAAATCAAATCCCTTATGACTGACTGTACAGTGAAAGTGTATAATGAAATATAATGAAAATGAAAGTGAAATATATATTCAAGGGATTAGATCTGTCAGACAGAGTGCCTGAAGACCTGTTGATGGAGGTTTGTGACACTGTAGAGGAGGCAGTAATCAAGACCATCCCCCAAAAAGAGAAATGCAAAAAAGGCAAAATGGTTGTCTGAGGAGGCATTATAAATAGCTGAGAAAAGGAAAAAAAGCGAAAAGCAAAGGAGAAAAGGAAAGATATAAGCATCTGAATGCAGAGTTCCAAAGAATAGCAAGGAGAGATAAGAAAGCCTTCCTCAATGATCAGTGCAAAGAAATAGAGGAAAACAACAGAATGAGAAAGACTAGAGATCTTTTTAAGAAAATTAGACATACCAAGGCAACATTTCATACAAAGATGGGCACAATAACGGACAGAAATGGTATGGACCTAACAGAAGCAGAAGATATTAAGAGAGGTGGCAAGAGTACACAGAATGCAAAAGCGAAAGTTGCTCAGTCATGTCCGACTCTTTGCGACCCCATAGACTGTACAGTCCATGCAATTCTCCAGGCCAGAATACTGGAGTGGGTAGCTTTTCCCTTCTCCAGGGGATCTTCCCAACCCAGGGATTGAACCCAGGTCTCCCGCACTGCAGGCAGATTCTTTATCAGCTGAGCCACAAGGAATAGTACACAGAAGAACTATACAAAAAAGATCTTCATGACCCGGATAACCACAACGGTGTGATCCCTCACCTAGAGCCAGGCATCCTGGAATGTGAAGTCAAGTGGACCTTAGGAAGCATCACTATGAACAAAGCTAGTGGAGGTAATGAAATTCCAGTTGAGCCATATTAAATCCTAAAAGATGATGCTGTAAAAGTGCTGCACTCAATTTATCAGCAAATTTGGAAAACTCAGCAGTGGCCACAGGACTGGAAAAGGTCAGTTTTCATTCCAATCCCAAAGAAAGGCAATGCCAAAGAATGTCCAAACTACCACACAACTGCACTCATCTCACATGCTAGGAAATTAACGCTCAAAATTCTCCAAGCCAGGCTTCAATAGTACATGAACTGTGAACTTCTAGATGTTCAAGCTGGATTTATAAAAGGCAGAGGAACCAGAGATCAAATTGCCAACATCCACTGGATCATCGAAAAGGAGAGTTCCAGAAAAAAACCTACTTCTGTTTTATTGACTATGTCAGAGCCTTTGACTTGTGGATGATAACAAACTGTGGAAAATTTTTCAAGAGATGGAAATACCAAGACCACCTGACCTGCCTCCTGAGAAATCTGTATGCAGGTCAAGAAACAACAGTTAGAACCTAACATGGAACAACAGACTGGTCCCAAATTTGGTAGGAGTACGTCAAGGCTGTATATTGTCACCTTGCTTATTTGATTTATATGCAGAGTACATCATGAGAAATGCTGGGCTGGATGGAAGCACAAGCTGGAATCAAGATTGCCGGGAGAAATATCAATAACCTCAGATATGCAGATTACAGCACCCTTATGGCAGAAAGCGAAGAACTAAAGAGGCTCTTGACAAAAGTGAAAGAAGAGAATGAAAAGTTTGGCTTAAAACAACATTCAAAAAACAAAGTTCTTGGCATCCGGTCCCATCACTTCATCGCAAAAAATGAGGAAACACTGGAAACAGAAACAGACTTTATTTTGGGGGGCTTCAAAAATCACTGCAGATGGTGAGTGCAGCCATGAAATTAAAGACACTTGCTCCTTGGAAGAAAAGTTATGGCCCACCTAGACAGCATATTAAAAGGCAGAGACATCATTTTGCCAACAAAGGTCCATCTAGTCAAAGCTATGGTTTTTCCAGTAGTCAGGTATAGATGTGAGAGCTGGACTATAAAGGAGGCTGAGCACTGAAGAATTGATGCTTTTGAACTATGGTGTTTGAGAAGACTCTTTAGAGTCCCTCAGACTACAAAGAGATCCAACCAGTCAATCCTGAAGAAAATCAGTGCTGAATACTCTTTGGAAGGGCTGATGATGAAGCTGAAACTCCAATACTTTGGTCACCTGATATGAAGAACTGACTCACTGGATAAGACCCTGATGCTGAGAAAGATTGAGGGCAGGAGGAGAAGGAGATGACAGAGGATGAGATGGTTGGATGGCATCACTAACTCGACAGACATGAGTGAGAGCAAGCTCTGGGAGTTGCTGATGGGCAGGGAAGCCTCGAGTGCTGTAGTCCATAGGGTCACAAAGAGTTGGACAGGTCTGAGCAACTGAACTGAACTTCTGAGCCAAACTGGGTTCAATACATGTGGAGTACCTTTTGTGGAATATATTTTCTACATTTCTGACAATAAAGCTTGACATCCAGTTCAAACATCAATTCTCCCATGAAGCATCCCCTGGTCACTTCTAAACTCTTCCTTCCCTGAACTCCCTATTCTATACATTGTGTCTAAGATTTACACATCACATGGTAATTAATGTACCACAGTATTTACCCTTTCTACACAATCATAAACTAGAAGCAAAGAGCTATATCTTATATGTGCTTATGTTTCTGCATCAATGATACAGAAACAACAGTTAAAATAGTGACAATGGAAAATGAAAAAAAATATAAAAGGAAGGCGCAAGAGAACAGTCATGGACATTGCTTCCAGGCTACCATATTTACCAGGAAGAAAAGGGGTAGAGCAATGAAAAGAAATTGTATAAAATGCCTGTCAAGTCATTATTTATGACTTATAGAAGCTATGAAAAAAGAAATGAAAGCTCATATATGAGGTACAAAAGACAGGCAGCTGGGCCTAAGTACTGCCTGCCTTTAAACACCATGAAAAAGGCCGGAGGAAAATTCCAAGAACACATCATTAATAATAAAAGGTTTTGATTTATATTATGAAAGATTTCTGATGTTTACAGTCAACATGCCTTTTAATTCTGGCCTATATCTTTAAAAATACATGTATGATGACTAGTAGAACATGTCAATTTCTACTCCAACAACATAAAACACTGATCAAAAACTTGTTAATTCTATGGAAAGAAACGTTTAAATGTAATAAATATTTTAACCAACTAAATTGTAGAAACCAAGTATAAATAACTTACAACTTTAGGTTAAACTTCTCATGTTAAAAAGACAGAGATATAAAGTATATAAGATAGAGAACCAATCAACTTTAGCTACAATAAACATAGTGCTAACCTATTAAACACAATAAAAAGTGTACAACCAAGAAATAACACAATACCTAGAGTTTAGTTCAAATTATAAAACTGAGAAGGCTGAAAAGGAGTAGAAAAACAATGAGAAGAGATACAAGTAGTTTAATTTTCAAAGAAGTCAACATCTATCAGATCAATTTCCAAGTTTAGAAATTATCTTTTTCAAAAAGGTATTATATTATACTGTCACTAGGATAAATAAGTACCAAGTCTTAGGTTGAATATAGGTCTATAACTCATTCATATTATAATAAAACCAAGGTGTTTCTAATATACATTATTGAAATAAATCTTTGAATTAATAACTTGACAGAAAAAAGTACTTAAGACTCCTGTAATAACCTAGAACCTGCATTTGTATGCCAGCAGAATGATGTAAGAATATTTAAACTAGCTTATTTTTCCTACAAGGTACTTTCTAAAGTCTCCAGCTCAGCAATGGAAGTTGACTTACTTATTTCTTTTCATAACTAAAAGCTTTGTAGCACCAATAGCCTAAGTAATAGATTCCTGCTCTCCCTCCCCCAAAAGTAGACATTTTAGTGAGGATGCTGGTGGTAGCATTATCTAAGTAACTAAAAATATTCCCCCTATTCTCTGCTGGCTCGGACAGTAAAGAATTCACCTGCAATGTGGGAGACTGGGTTCAATCCCTGGGTTGGGAAGATCCCCTGGAGGAAGGAATAGCAACCCATTCCAGTATTCTTGCCTGGAGAATCCCCACAGGCAGAGGAGCCTAGTGGGCTGCAGACCATGGGGTCGCAAAGAGTTGGACACAACTGAGCAACTAAGCACAACACAAACCATATGAAAAAAATGAGGAAAAGGAAATTCTACGCAAAGGCAAGCTTTCAGCACAGCCTGAAGACCAAAAACAACAACAATAAAACAACTATGATTAGAAACAGAAAAACTACCAAATCTCAATGCTTGACCTCTAAGACTGCCGCTCCACCCCCACTAAACCACAAGGCTTGGTGCCAGCCAACAGGCCTTAGGGTTATTTGCAAAGACCACCAAAAATATTAAACCCACTCTAAATCTGGGAAAATACTGGAGAAATGGGCAGATCAGACCACAGAACATAGGCAAGGAAGTTCAAACTTTTGGTGATTTAAACGAATAGGTATCATTCAAACTGTGATCCACCATGTAAAGTGGTACAACCTTGAAGCACAATGCTCTGGGAGAAGACAGAAAAAAAGGAGTGTCCTTTGGCAACTGGATGGTAAAAGGAAAAAGAAAAAGGGGTAATTTTAAGGCCTTGCTAGACCAAAAAGAATCATAGAAATGGAAGTCTCACAATCCATCTCTTCAACCATTAAAACAGACAAATAAAAACTACTGATGTAACAGGACTATTCTATACTGACAGAAGAGGGCACCATTAAACTAGGAATACTGTTAAAAAAAAAAAAAAAAACCCACTACCATAAAAATGAACAAAAGAAAAGTGCAATCCAGAAAATCAGGGAACAGAATTTGACATACCATGTGAGGGAAAAACCCTACCAAAAATAACCTCAAAGCAGGAAAAAAATCTGTAAGTCAGTATTCCAAACAGGATTAAATATATTTTATTAATATAGTATCCTTAGTAATTAAGAACTATTATTATATTAATAATTGGATTAATATATTCAAACAAGCATTTGAGGATATGAAAACCACTTTGACTCAGACAGCAATCGAAAAACTAAAAACAAGAAAAGTTAAAAGTAACTGAATTTTAAAAATTAGAAAAAAAATTACAGAAATGAAGAATAAATTGCAAGGCAGAATTATCCAAGGAAGAATTATCTCAAATGAAAATGATCTACCACAGTCGATAATATAACAGCATCTGTTATGAGCCACATCCATCCACATCTCGTGTTGTTTCATCTGATTTCAGGTAACTACCTACAACTTTATAATAATTCACAAGCCACAACCCTCCCAAAATTCATCTACATTAGCAAACTTCATGTCTTTCCCATACTAAAACAGCATATTTACTCTTTATGATTATTTAAACCATTTAATACAGTTAAAACTGTATTTAACCACAGTTAAAACCATAGCTGCCATTAAACAGGTTTATTAGGTTCCTGTGTGTGTGTCTTCAGTTGCTTTAGTATGTCTGACTCTTTGCGTTCCCAAGGACTGTAGACTGCCAGGCTCCTCTGTCCACGGGATTTTCCAGGCAAGAATACTAGAGCGGGTTGCCATTTCCTCCTTCAAGGGATCTTCACAAACCAGGGATTGAACCCACACCTCCTGCACTGCAGGCAGATTCTTTACCACAGAGCCACAGGGGAAGCCTTTAATGTTTGAGTATGTTCAAACTGACAAAGCCTGAGTATGTTCTCCCAGATCCATTGATGCCACAAACACCATGATCTTTACTACACAACTCTGCACAGCACAGTGTTTTTTAGGAACACACATGCTACGTTTTAGTGGAACCAACTGTAGATGTGAATGTATGGGTTAGTATACACATATTTCTTAGCTCTGCTGAGAAGGCATAGAAATAATGATACCTCAGGGGCAATTAGCACACCTAGCACCCAGATCTTGGTTTCTAAATGCCATCCTCCAATAAAAGGAGCCAACGCTCTTCAGAAAAGAGGGTGATTCCAGGAGTGGGAAAGGTAAAATACAAGATGAGCCTGGAGCAATTAAACAGCCTCCTGCTTTGTTAAGAAAAATGTGTTTATTTGCTGTGGGTTTTTTTCTTTTTTTGCTTAACTTAATAAAATCTTAACTGCAACCACGAAATTAAAAGATGCTTGCTCCTTGGAAGAAAAGCTATGGCAAACCTAGACAGTGTACTAAAAAGCAGAGACATTACTTTGTCAACAGAAGTTCATATAGTCAAAGCTATGGTCTTTGCAGTAGCCATGTACAGATGTGAGAGCTGAACCATAAAGAAGGCTGCATGCCAAAGAACTGATGCTTTTGAATTGTGGTGCTGGAGAAGGCTCTTGAGAGTCCCTTGGACACCAAGGAAATCAAACCAGTCAATTCTAAAAGAAATCAACCCCGAATATTCATTGGAAGGACTGATGAGGAAGCTGAAAGCTCCAATACTTTGGCCACCTGATGCAGAGTCGACTCACTGGGAAAGACCCTGATGCTAAGAAAGACTGAGGTCACAAGAAGGGGGAGACAGAGATGAGATGGCTGGATGGCATCACTGACTCAATGGATATGCTGCTGCTGTTGCTAAGTTGCTTCAGTCATGTCCAACTCTGTGAGACCCCATAGATGGCAGCCCACCAGGCTCCGCCATCCCTGAGATTCTCCAGGCAAGAACACTGGAGTGGGCTACCATTTCCTTCTCCAATGCATGAAAGTGAAAAGTGAAAGTGAAGTTGCTCAGTCTTGTCAGACTCTTCACGACCCCATGAACCGCAGCCTACCAGGCTCCTCTGTCCATGGGATTTGCCAGGCAAGAGTACTGGAGTGGGTTGCCATTGCCTTCTCCGCAATGGACATGAGTTTGAGCAAACTCAGGAAGATGGTGAAGGACAGGAAAGCCCGGCATGCTGTAGTCCATGGGGTCAAAAAGAGTTGGACACAACTGACAAACAACATCAATTGAGAACATAGTATTTGAAAAATTTCACTTTTATTTTCCAAGGTCAAACACTTAAAATGTTGAGATAATCAAAACAGAGTTACTCTGCCTTAGGGCAAGCACACACACAGGCTTTTTTAAATAGACAATTCCTCCTCTTTCCCTGTCGATTACATATCTTCACTTCCACTCCTCTTCAAATACCCATTCCATGGCCAACTCCTTAGACATTTTCATTAACAGGAACTGTTCCACTTCTCAGAGTAAATTATTCATCCCACTCTCTGACTATACCCTCTTAATCCACCTAAGCAGTCTATCACAAGTAAATTCATCATCTTCCTCCAGAGCCTAATCCTCCCTTGTGCTTTCTATTTCAGTAAACTCATTCATTCTGTCAACTGCCCAAGCCATAAATCTAATCACCCTAAACTCTTTCTCTTTCATCTTCCACAAGCCCCCACTATGTATCTTCTCAAATCCAACTATTTCTTCAATCCTCATTCCACTACCATAGTCCAGCCACCTTTGCCCTTTTACCTAGCTTTTTGTAATATCCTCCTCAATTACTCTCCCCACCTACCAATTTTAACTCTCTCCAAAGAAGGTGACACAGAGCTATCAGTATTACCTTTTAATTTCCTGCCAGGCTTAAGACGCTGAGATTTTCCCTAAAACACAACACAAATTCGCTTAGTCGTGTCCGATCTCTGTGAACCCATGGACTGTAGACTACCAGGCTCCTCGGTCCATGGGATTTTCCAGGCAAGAATATTGGAGTGGGTTGCCATTTCCTTCTCTAAGGGATCTTTCCGACCCAGGGATCGAACCCGGGTCTCCCGCATTGTAGGTAGATGCTTTACCATCTGAGCTACCAGGAAAGCCCCACAAATTCCTTAACACAGCTTAAAGGGCTCTTCAAATCTGGTCCCTACTTATCTCTCCAGTGTCATCTCTCTGGCACTGCCTGATTCATCCATAGGTACTCTTTGAGTTTCTCCAAGCAATCTAAGCACCCTAAGCATATCTCTTGTCTTTATTACAGGTCTGGTACACTCTACCCGTTCTCTTCACAAAGCTAAGTCCTATTCACCCTTTAGACTTCAACCTAAGTTGAAGAAATCACTGGAATAAATTTTCCTCAGTTTAGTTGCTCAGTCATGTCTAATGCTTTGTGACCCCATGGACTGCAGCATGCCAGGCCTCCCTGGCCATCGCCAACTCCTGGAGTTTGCTCAAACTCATATCCATCCAGTCGGTGATGCCATCCAACCATCTCATCCTCTGTGGTCCCTTTCTCCTCCTGCCCTCAATCTTTCCCAGCATCAGGGTCTTTTCAAATGAGTCAGTTTTTTGCATCAGGTGGCCAAAGTATTGGAGCTTCACTTTCAGCAATAGTCCCTCCAATGAACATTCAGGACTGACTTCCTTTAGGATGGACTGGCTGGATCTCTCTGAAACTGGGTGAACTGTGCCTTCTATGTGCTCCTGCAGCACTCCACACATCAAGCACACAGCAAGTGTTCATTCTTATTTCTCATCACCTAGCCCTGTGGACTGAATAAAATAATGAATAAATGAAATAAATAATAATGAAATAAATTACCAAAGTAACACAATGCTTACAAAGAATTAGAACCCAATGACTTCTGGCTCAGGAACACAATATTCTTTCCACTATACTTTGCAGCACTTTTTTTCATAAACAAGTCAATGTTAGTTAGATATAAAGCATATAACCTAGAGGTTAAAAGGATCTAGATATCATCTCATTTTATAATCAGTGAAGCCCAGAAAGGGCTAAAGAACACTACAAAACAGCAATGCCAGGATTAGTCATTTTGATGTTCTTTAATTACATACTTTAGTTTCAGGAATAAGGTTTTTTAAATTTCAAAGCTGAAAAACTTTTTACTTCAAGGTTAACAGAACTATGAAAAACAAAACAAATGAATCATCAATTAATTCACTTAAAAGTTTCCATAAAACTTTTAACAAAACACAAGATTATTTAACTATGGTATAACACTAATAAAAATAATACTGAGTCATTATTATATTTATAATATAAACAACACATGGGTACCAATCATGCTCAAGGCACTGTGAAACATACTCACTGAACAAACAAAGATACAAAACAGAATTCCTATTTCCACAAAGTTTAAAATAAGTTTTGGAAAATGAGACCCAAGCATTAAAAATTAAACAGAAAAATTACAGGACAAATTAGTCACTTAAACGGTTAACAGTTTCAAAAGAAGTGATTCTGTTGCAAGATGTTTCAGGAATGTAAAGAAAAATTACAATCTGCTGCCTGAGCAATCATCATAAACTCAAAATTTCTTAGCTTGGTCAGCTGAAAGGGCTCAAAACAATGATATTCCAGTGTCAACAAGCTTACCTGCTGTCCAGTTCTTGATTTCTAAATACTCTGACCCAATGAAAGAAACCAGGACTCCTTGAAGAAATGGCTGATTCTAGGACAGCAGAAAAAGCAGACAATGAACCTGGAATACCTTTTGTCTCAAAAGGAATGAAGTGCTCCAAAAATGATAGGAATGTGTCAAAACAATCAATGAGTTAACTTGAAGGAGCTCCCACTGACCATATCTGAGTTAATTTGGAACATCAAAGTGAATACTGACAAGTAATGACAGAATAATCTACTTAACTTAAAAAAAAAGAATCTCTGAATTTATATTGATATTAAATAAACAAATAGAAGGAAAAGCTCTAATTTACAACTTAATAGAAGGCCAACTAACAAATGTGGAAGAAACAGTAAAAAAAAAAAAAAAAAANAAAAAAAAAAAAAAAACACCACTTTGGAACCACTGTACAATAACTGATTCAGGCAAAAATCATTAATGAATGTTAAAACCATTATATGAACATTTTAGGGAAAACAAAAATACAGCCTCAAAGCAGCTCCCCAAAGATTATTCCATAATAACAAGGAGGAAAATAAAAATTTTTATATGGAGAAAAAATTTGTAGGCAAACCTTAACTAGTGATACAAGTAAAACATCAATAACAAGGGATCAAACAGACAGGATATTGCCTCCTGACAGTGATGCACTGAAGGAAAGATGTATCAAAGATTACGTGGTATTCCTGCCAAAAATGCAGAACTTGAATCTACCAACAAAGAAGCAACACAACAAACCCAAAGTAATGGACATCCTACAAAACAAAGGACTGTATTCCTCAAAACTAACGATTTCATGGGGAAAAAGGCTCAAGGACTGTCTCAGGTTAAAGGATATATGACAACTAAAATAAAATAAGAAAGGAATTGAAAAAAAAACTATTAAAGAATCTTACTGGCACTACTGAAGCGACTCCAACATGAACTGTACAATAAACTACTGTATCAATATTATATTTATTGACTCCATCATACTGTGGTTATGTAAGAATATCTCTTTGTTCTTAGGCAATACTGCTGGAGCATTTAGGGGTAAAGGATCACGATGTATGAGACCTACTCTCAAATGGCTCAACAATAATTATGACAGGAAGAGGAGGAGGGTAGAGTAGGAAAAAGAAGATCTACTAGAGAGTGGATTTCTGCTATTACATTGTAATATATGGTATGTTGTATGTTTAATATGTGGTTTCCTTGTCAGCAATGTACATTAATGCAGCATTTCTATCCCTTGTATGTGTCTGTGATGTTCTGCCTCAAAAGATATGCCTCTGACTTTAACTGAATACACTTGAATCTTTGGTATCCTCTATAGATGTAATCAGTTCAGTTCAGTTGCTCAGTCGTGCCTGACTCTTTGCGACCCCATGGACTGCAACCCACCAGGCTTCTCTGTCCATGAGATTTTCCAGGCAAGGATACTGGAGTGGGTTGCCATTTCCTTCTCCAGGGGATCTTCCCAACCCAGGGATAGAACCCAGGTTTCCTGCACTGCAGGCAGATTCTTTATCAACTGAGCTACAAGGGAAGCCCCAGATGTAGTCAAGGAGCTTCAAATTATAGATAAAATAATATCAGTTTCCAGACTTTGAAATCACTCTGCAAATACAGAGAACCATAAGGCAACTATGCTAAATATTAACAATTGATGAATCTAGGTGACAAGTATATGAGCTCACTGTATTAGTCTTATGTCTAAAGTTTTCCCAAAACAAAACATTAAAACAACAACAACCTTCTGCCAACACCAAAACATTACTTTGGGTAAACTGAGTCATTTCTGAAAAATAAAATCTTTTGACTCCCAGATTCTTTTCTCCCTTTTCTTCATGATCCATGTCACCTTAACACTATTTAACGTTTTCATCACCAAAATAAACATTTGACAAAGTAGTCCTTAACATGCAAATAAGTCACATTTCAAAATCTCATTTGTAAGTCAGATGTTTAGAATGTAGGATGATCTTTGCCATTACAAACAGTGATTCAGTTCCTAATGCTGGCCACAAAAACTCTCACAAGATGGAGTCTCAGGAAATGCTCAATAGTCTGGGATTCCAAGCTTGACCCAGAACGCATGTCAATATGTACAAAAAAGCACACCCAGCACTCTGCAATCTGGAGGCACGCTCACCACTTCTAGTCTCATCTGGAAAGCTTGGTTTGGGTTGGTCATCTCAGTTGTTCAGACAACTTTCACTCCATTCTACACTCACTGAGCATTCACTATGTGGCAGGACAGGCTTGTGCTGAGCATACTAAAAGACCAAGGCAGTCAGCCTAGCAGAAGAGACTGATGTCAATTACAATACTTTAAATGTTCAATGAAAGTGAAAGAGGAGAGTGAAAAAGTTGGCTTAAAACTCAACATTCAGAAAACTAAGATCATGGCGTCTGGTCCCATCACTTCATGGGAAATAGATGGGGAAACAGTGACAGACTTTATTTTTCTGAGCTCCAAAATCACTGCAGATGGTGACCACAGTTATGAAATTAAGATACTTGCTCCTTGGAAGAAAAGTTATGACCAACCTAGACAGCATATTAAAAAGCAGAGACATTACTTTGTCAACAAAGGTCTGTCTAGTCACGGCTATCGTTTTTCCAGTAGTCATGTATGGATGTGAGAGTTGGACTATAAAGAAAGCTGAATGCTGAAGAATTGATGCTTTTGAACTATGGTGTTGGAAAAGAATCTTAAGAGTCCTTTGGACTGCAAGGAGATCCAGTCAGTCCATCCTGAAGGAAATCAGTCCTGAATATTCACTGGAAGGACTGAAGCTGATGCTGAAACTCCAATACTTTGGCCACCTGAGGTGAAGAACGGACTCACTAGAAAAGACCTTGATGCTGGGGAAGACTGAAGGCAGGAAGAGAAGGGGACAACAGAGGATGAGATGGCTGGATGGTATCACCAACTCAATGGATATGAGTTTGAGTAAACTCTAGGAGTTGGCGATGGACAAGGAGGCCTAGCATGCTGCAGTCCATGAGGTCGCAAAAAGTTGGACATGACTGAGCAACTGAACTAAAATGTTCAATAACGCATTTTACTCTACAAATATTGTTTGCATTGAGAGCACGGGAGGTAAACTGTCTAAAAAGATTAAAATCAGTATCAAGATAACATTTGGGGTGTAACCTAAAGGATAACTTTCAGTAGGTTTATGAACAATGGAGCATTCCAATCCCTGGCAAAAATATAAACAAGCTACAGAAATACTACATTCAGATAACAGAGATAAAGACCATACATACTTATGCAATAACCAAACAAGATACCTACAAATATACTAAGTATTCTTAAAGGAAATAAAATATGGGAGAGAGTAACTACTGGACTGCAACATTAAACAGGATGGTCTGAGTGAAGAAGTGAGATTTGGGCCAAGTTCCAAAGAATTTGGCCAGGTCAGCCTTATGAAAAGCATCTCAAGCAGGTGGTACAAAAAGTGCACAAGACCCTAAAATGGAAGTAAAGAGTTAAAAAAACTCTGAGAGGTGCAAGTGGCTGGCCTCCAATGAAGAAAAAGACAATGAGAACAAGATCAGAATGGGAAGTCACTGGAAGAGTTTAAGGAAAAATGACAAGATTGAGGCTCTTAAAATGGTCCCTAGGATTGCGGTGTGAATAAAGAACTTATGAGGAACAGGAAAAGAAAGAAGATGCCCAGTTAGGAGGCTACTGCAGTAATTCATGTAAGAGACCATGATGCCGTGAAATAAACAGGCGGCAATGAAGGGCTTCCCTGGTGGCTCAGCTGGTAAAGAATTCACCTGCAATGTGGGAGACCTGGGTTCAACTCTTGGGTTGGGAAGATCCCCTGGAGAAGGGAACACCTATCTACTCCAGTATTCTGGCCTGGAGAATTCCATGGACTGCATAGTCCATGGGGTTGCAGAGTCGGACACAACTAAGTGACTTTCACTTCACAATGAAGGCTAAGAGCAGTGGACTGGCGCAAGATAAACTCCAAAGGTACAACAGAATGTATGGATGGACTGGATCTGAGAGAAAAGAAAGGAATCCAAAATGTTATCTTAGGTTTCTGGCTTGAGTACTGCCACTTAACTAAGATGGGGAAGGCCAGCAGAGACATCAGGGTTTGAACATAAGAGGGAGGAAGAAGGTTGGCAGAGAGGAATAAATAACTATATCTTAGTCATGTAGCTAACATTATGTTTGAAATCCCAACTAGATTTCCAAGTGGGTATCAAAATCAGGAAAATTCTGGGCTAGAAAAATAAAAGTGGGAGACATCAGCATACAAATAATAGCCTTTTCAGGGAAGAGCAAACAGCTGGCCGTAAGTGGGTCATATAAACTGAAGGGTTGTTGCTGACAATGAGCCTGAAAAGATAGGATAGAATATATTATGAAGTGAACCATGACTAATAATGGTAATAGCAGTAGTAGTAACGATAGTAACAGTAAGAGGGAAAAAAAATAAAAAACTACATTTTAAGGTACCATGCACTGTGCTAAAAGCTTGATAATATACATCTCATTCAATCCTCTCAACAACTCTGCAAAGTAGATAATATTATAATCACTGTTTTATACACTGAGCTTCAAGAAGATTGAGAACTTGCCAAAGAACAAAAAGTGCTAGAGTGGGTATTCTAAAACTTAGGCAGTCAGATTTTAGAGATCAACCTCTTATCTCTTACATTACTGCCTCTTTACTGATTTTATATGCCTTTGAAGTTTTTCTTAAAAGAAGTATAACATTTAGATCTGAATTTTAGAAACATAACTCTAGTCTTTATGTAAAAGATAGATTGTTAGGGGTGGGGATAAAAAATAAGACAAGTAAACACAGTATTAGTCAATGCGAAAGACCGTGTTTTAATAAGCCAACAGTTATTAGTTATCTTAGGAGGTTACATGAAGAGTATCCTTTTGTTCCAAGGTTGACAAATCATACCTCAAAGTAATCCAAGTCAACCTCCACATACATGCTGCTGGCAACAAAAATAAGCTGCTGAAAAAGGTCCAGCTCATGCAGTATAAATTTACCACCCACTACCAAAACATTTCTCAAAACATGTACCAATGCAACTTTATTGACTGCTGAATTTAAGTTCATAAATTACAGTTTCTAAGGAAAATAAAATTAGTACTGATTGAAGACAACCATAAAAAGACGTGCCTTGGTTGATAGTTATTAGAAATCAGATCAGCTAGTATGTTTTTGCACCCTTGTTAACAATTCCTCTAGCTTTCAGCATCATCAATCATTAAACTGATGAAGTAGTAAATTATCTGCTGTCCTACACCACTGTTCAAATAACACCATTAGCCTCATAAACCGGCTAATTTTATGATTTCGAGTGATTACTAAGATGATTCAATGTTAAATAAAATACTAAGTTCAGTAAGTATCAATTCCAATAGTAATTATTAAAATCAGCAAATGACAAACATCTATATAATGTAGTATTTATTATGTGTTAATACATATCCTGTGCCATGCATGAGACTTATTAACAAATGGGCTTACACTCTCAATTATAATAAACTGGAGTCATCCATTTATCATAGAGTACACAGATAAAGCATACAAAAATAATTTAGTTCCACCAAACAAATAAATGAAGAATAAAAAATTATAAATTACGCACTAGAGAAAAGCTATTTTTTAGATATATATACACCAGGCTTCCCTAGTGGCTCAGTCCGTAAAGAATCTTCCTGCAAGGCAGGAGACCCAGGTTCGATCCCTAGATGGGAAAGATATCCTGGAGAAGCAAATGGCACCCCACTCCAGTATTCTTGCCTGGAAAATCCCACAGACAGAAGAGCCTGATGGGCTACATATAGCCCATATGATGCAAGAGTCGGATGTGACTTAGTGACTAAACCAGGTATGTTATAAAAATATTTTTTCTAATTTCAAATTTTAAATAACGTATTTTAAAGATGCCTCTCACAGATAATCAGTAAGAGATATGTTTCACTGAAAGTTAGGAAATATACTCACATTTGACGTTGATATTTTTTAATATGCAGAGAGATCATGGAAGTTAGAATCTAACAGTGACTGCAGATAAGCCAACTAAACATTTAATGTATAATATGACAATGAATTTAAGATGTTGGGATATTTTATCCCAAACAAATATATGATCATTCTCCTGTATTTATGCATTATATGAACTCCTGTTTGGTAACAAACACAAAGGTGCATGTAAGAGGCAGATCTCCTATACAATCATCATAGGAAGGAAGGGATGAAGGGAGATGAGGCAATATACATTTTGTACACATTTTGTACATTAAGCCTCAAGCAACCCCTAGGACCTATTACACCACTGTTTCATTTAACAATTCTATGGGGCAGGTGGTATAATTCCTTCCCATTTTACAGAAGATGTCTCATAACTTTGTCAGTGGTAGAGCTGGGATCAGAACCAAGATCTGACGACAAAGTCAAGCAGCCTTCCTTTACTTGCAAATCAGCTCAACGTGTTAAAGTGTTTGTTGCAGGAAGTTATCTAACTAGAATATAGACTTTATTTTCCATATTTATAGTTCTCTTATTACTACACAAAGCACTCCTCAATTTAGTAAGAATATTCAGAAATTTTCTTTCTAATCTAGAAAACAAGGCAATGCTAAACATGTTCAATCCACAAAACATTATTTTTCATTGCTCCATCACTAATAAAAGAAAAATTTCAGCTAGACTTTGTAACACTCATATGTGCCAAGTGTATATCTTTCAAGCAAAAAGATACATGCATGGTCTGATTAGAAGACAGAATATACAGTTTAAAATGCCCACAGAAAATCAAGGACCATCATCATTGTATGTTATAACAAATCCCTCTTGCTAGACTTTATAAAAGCAGCAAAAGGAGAGAAAAAAAGATGGCTTTCCAAACCTGACTGATAAGCATGCTACTTCCCAGTAACAAATTTATGGTTTCTCCCTCCTAGATCAGAAAACACATCTACTAAAATAAATTTTTATTGAAATATTTCAACTTTAAAATCATATTCTAATAAATGTTTTCATAATTACTTTACTCTCAGAATACACTTCAATATTTCTCTCTTGATAACCAATGGTGATGACATTGCTGCTTGAATATTAATAAAATTAAACTGCACTACATCCTAAAAGTAAAATGCAAAGCAATAATGCAACTGCCCTGAAAAATGAAGCCTCACCATTCAAAATAACTCATCTTGAAAAGATTATTTCTAGCTCCATTTACCAAAGCAAAGGTCTCTGTCACAAGTACGCCTATTAAGGAAGCATTAAAAACTCTTAATAATATAGATCATTCTCAAGCTTTAATTCAACAGTTATATTAACAATTATTACCTCTAAACCCCAAAAAGCTACTTTCCTTCTACTGAACACCTTCCACCACTCAATCACTCATTACTCTAAACAATTTAGTGGGGAGAAAAAAAAAAAAAACTTCCTGGGAAGTAATTTAAAACATAATTTTATCATCTTTTCTCCAAGATGAATAAAACCATAGTTATATATATAACAATAGTGTGAATTAAATAGTGTGTTTAGAGAGATCACTACTACCTCACAAGGGCTTTAGTACATAAACTTTCATTGGAAGCACTCTTTCAACAGAATTACTAAAGACTGTGTCTACAAAGTATACTTAAATCACTAGTTTTAATTCTTCCTTATTTTCACTGCAACACCATTACCACAACTTTTTACACTTTACTACACTGCTCAATGAGAATTAAAAATGATTTCAGAATCAGTTAGTGCATCATCATATAGAACTAGACACATAACATGTGTTCATTGTTTGATATAAAGTCTAAATTTGTCACCCACTTTAGTGAAGACACTTTTGACTTTTTTCCTAAAACAAAAGCTGCCATTTACAGGAAAAGACATGAGTAAAGACTCATAACTTCAAAAATGAATCAAACCAAAAGATGTACATACAAAAGTCAAAATAAGCAAGAGTTATTTTATCCTCATTTCTTAAATTCATACTAAAATAAATGCCATTTCTGTGTTTGCAGGAAAAAAATCTTTAAGCTATTTTGTTTACCTTTGCCACAGACTGCACAAGTACTGCCAAGGTAACACAGACTTTAAAACTGACAACTGGAGTACTTCGGCAGTTGCCAAAACAACACAGCTGGATTCTTAAAGGAAAAGTGCTCTTGTGTAATGTACACCTAATTACAGCTTTAGAGAACCTTCTCTCCATTTACTAAAAAAAAATAAATAAATAAACATGGAAAACATACTGCACTAAAACTTGACAATTTTCAGACAATATTTTTTTTAAAAATACACGTAACTCTTAACACACCACAGCAGGCCTTTTTAAAAGCATACTTATTAGAATCACAATCAACTAAAATCACTGTCAACTAAAATGCAGGTTAACACT